>VDFB02364451.1:0-25647 GCA_007258455.2 Sequoia sempervirens
TAAGGGGATCAAAGAAGTTCTTAAAATTTGGTGATCAAAGTTTCCCAAGGCCCAACCAAATTTAACAATAATAAGATCCTGCAAGATTATACAATATCAATAGTTAATTGTATTTTCATTCAAGTAGCATGTGCCTTAGACATATAAATGAGGCTTACATATTTTATCATTTGTATTCCAATTATTTAAGGTATTTAATGGTTTAAAGGTATTTCCCTAAACATGTATCTTACATCTTGGAAATTACAAATCTAATCTTGAGTTCACTCATATCTTAAAGATCGCATGGATCCATTCAATAATATTCACAATCCACCTCCACACCATCCATATCCAACACCTTCACCTCCACCTCCACCTCCACCCACTCCACCTCGTAACCCCCCACCTCCACCACCTGAAATCAATGAACATGCTCATTTGCAAGCACAAATCAATGCCAATGTTAGAACCATCCAAGATCAAATCAACATTATTCAAAATGAAGAATGTTTCACACCTCTTGTGAGGATGTTTGCATCTAGGATGCAAACCCTTGTTGATGCTATCAGGGCTATGGATGGGATCTTAGATGAGCATCAACAATGGCTAGAGGAGAGGAGAACTTCCGATTCTGAAAAGGAAAACACAAAGAAATGAAGAGACGCAGTAGAGAGCCACAATAGTTTCTAAATTAAGACAATGATCTTAAATAGTTATGAATTTATGAATTTGGTGAACGATGGATATTTTGTGTGATGAATTTATAAATTTGGTTGGATGGATATTTTTAGTGGCACGAATTAAGGATTTTGGTTCTAGATGGATATTTTTAGTGACATGGATTTATGAATTTGGTGGAATTTATGAAGTTATAATGATTAATATATAATAGTATATATTTTATGACTATCTACTAGATCATGATTTCTCCTGCTGAAAATTTGTAATATATATATGTGTGTGTGTGTGTGTGTGTGTGTGTGTGTGTGTGTGTTAGACATAAAATGAGGTTTTGTGAATGTTTCAAGTTTATTGTTTAGTATGTATGTGCATGTATTAAAAATTTGCATATATAGTTCTTAAATTTTGAAATTTGTATGTATGTACATATTTTAGTTTAATGATTTGTATGCATGCAAATTATGCATCATAATTTTTATTTTAAATGTATGTACATGTTAAATTTTGAATTTTCTATGGACATGCTCAAGTTCAATCAATGTATATATATGTGCATTTCAATTAAATATATGATCTTAATATATATGTTGCTCATCCTATTTCAATTAAATACATGATCTTAATATATGTATGCACATCCTATTTTGTATGATTTAATGAAGGTGCACATTTATATCTCATATGATGGATGATTTTAACATTGATGATATCGTCAATCCACCACCTCAGCCATAGCCACATCCACCTGCCCCTCCCCCTCCACCTCCACCTAATATGCCACATCTAGCACCTATCGCATCTGACGAGGCTCGCTTGAGAGCACGTATAAATGATCAAGTTACATCCTTACAAAATAAAATCAATGCTATGCAGAGTCAAGCATTGATTCCACCGTGCATGTAAGGCATTTTGCATCTGTTGTTGATTCCATTAGGATGACTGATTCTGATCTTGATAGGCATTGATGAGAGAGAGAATAAATGAGACAATTTTATTCCGATGGTCTCTCTTACAAACAAATATTAGACCTTAAAATAATGAAAGCCCATCTAGCCCCCTACTTTCTTGACCTCGTTACTCGACAACCCATTCCACCCAACAAATCTAGAATATCCATGAGGTGACCTGCATACATCCATAGATGAGTGCACATTTTTGGGATCAATGGTATATGGTTTTTGATAGTCCCCCACATGCTAATTGGGAGTTCCCATTGTATTTTTTCAGAAAAATGTATGTAGAGTTTGTTTTGGGGCAAAAGCCCAATTATTTTGATTTTAAATCATTTCAGGGTGTTGGTGGTGGCATGCCACAATAGAGGTTAGGGGAAAGGGTTGATGCCCAATGCCCCATGCATGTGTAACCCCTTGTTGTTGCTCCTATTCCTCCCATTCCTACACATGTACGTCATCAAGCTCGGGTCTCAACATTAGGTTCCCTTAGTACACTTGCAAGAGACCTTGATTAGCATGCTTCTATGATAGCGGGTGGGGAGCATAGATACAATGATGATGGAGGAGTTTTTTATGGAGCTAGTCTGAGTACCGCTCCAGGAGTGTCGAGGCCCATCCCCCATATATGTACTAGTTGTCATCAAGTATGCTATGGACCTGATCAGGCCACAACAAGTTCAAGTGGACGGGGAGATTCAGGTGGTTCATCTAGTCGCATCAGTTCATTTGTAGAGTTTCTTACAACAGGCCATCACCCTAAGGACATTGCGACACAGGTATAAATATGCATCTAGATGTATGTTCATTTTATAAGAATTTTGATGGATGTATATATCAAAGGAAATTTTGCAATAAATTTTAACAATCAAATTGTTTGATGTATAGATGACACTAATGATGGGAAATCATCTATTCCACGAGTACATACATCGACACTGGTCGTACTCAGCAACCCTTATGGGGTATTTTGATTTCAATTTTTAAAATTATATGTGAAATCATAAATTTAACTTGAGTTTTAAATTTATAATTGAATCACATGTATGTTTGAAATATTTATGTTGGTTTAGGTGAGTCAATCGGTATCCATTCGATTCCTCCTAAGGGATTGTCAACCACTCCTGCACTATTGGGCGTCATAGATTAGGGGCAGGTACATTCATATTGTAAATTTGTTTAAAGTTAGTGCAACTTTCAGCCCTGACCCAGACATAGTTACACCACCAAGAGGACATGTAGAGCAGGCTCCAGATCAAATGGTAATTTAATTTTTTTATTATATTTAAAGTCAATTATAAATTACATATTCTGAATATAACTTAAATTTTAAATTTTAAATTGAATATATACATAATATGAGATTTGTTACGTATTATTTTTCTTTTATAGCATGAGACACATCTTGTAGTTGAGCATGTATAGATAGGTCCTGGAGAAGATCCTGGTGCACAACCTTAGAATACGGTACAATTGAAATATGATAAATTATAAATTAAATTGAATTAAAAAAAAATTAATTGTAGAGTTGTACATCTAATTTCAAATTTCTTTGTCTTGTTTATGTAGATTGATTTAGATAATTTAGAGGTTGCTTTAGGTGCACCAGAGCATCCAGGCACATATATGACAGTAATTTAATTTTATGATGGATTATAAATTAAATTGTGATTAAATCATTTTTCATTGTCTTACATCTGATTCCATCTTTCTCTTGTACAGAGTGTTTCAAGTCATCCACATAGTCTGCATGGTGTGAAGAGGTCTCTTGATTATAGAGACAGTACATGACCTAGAAACATGTGATTTTATGTGTTATATTTGTTTATTTCATGGACTATATTTCTGGTTTCTCATGTACTCTATTGGACTTTATATTTCATAGCTCAAGTACTTAGTTGGACTTTAGTTCACAAGTTGTACTTTGGACTTTATTTCATGCACTTAATATGTTACATAAATTATGGACTTTATTATTGTTTGAAATTTTAATTTACACATGTACATTTATGCATTTTATGTTCATAGTCAAGACATTAATACAGGGCATTAATGTGAAATTTAGTGATCTCATACATGATATTAATATAGGACATTTTAATATTTATACTTTACAAATTTAGTGATCTCATACATGATATACATGATATGTACATTCAATAAATAGTGATAATTACTCAATGAACTTATTCAATTCACGTCAATCAATAATTAGTCAAAAAATCATAATTTACAAACAAAAGCAATCTATTTATATACCAGAAATGATAAAATTTTAAGAAATAAACAATACCATAGAAGATTAGAGAATAAAAGCATTAATAAGTTCTATAAATAATAACATCTAACACTAATTTATAAGTTGTCAAAACAAATAATGACATCTTAAGGGGATGTCTTAAGGGGTCTTAAGGGGATGTCTAAAGGGGTCATAATAGAACGTCTTAAGGGGATGTCTTAAGGGGTCTTAAGGGGATGTCTTAAGGGGTCATAATACAACGTCTAAAGGGGATGTCTTAACGGGTCTTAAGGGAATGTCTTAAGGGGTCATGATAGAATTTCTTAAGGGGATATATTAAGGGGTCATAATAAAACATCTTAAGGATATAATTAATTTAACAATAATGTATGCATGATATTTAGTGATTATACAATTAGACATAAAGTTTCAAAGTAGGAAAACATGCACATTTAACAAATAAAATATATAGAATATTGATTTGATACATAGAAGTACATAGAGTATGTTTAATTCTGTAAGTATGTATGTACATATATGTCATCTCAAAACAATGTTTACAAAATTTGGATATGCCATCTCAGAACATCTCAATCTAGGTGCCTAGAATGTAGTAGGTCTTCACACCACCTGATATCAAAAAGGTACAAGCAATATCAATGAAATCATCAAAACATACATATTTTAATTTATATAAAACTATCTATATGTACAGAACTCAAGTACTTGCATTTAAAAGTATTCCATACATGTTTGTAGGTTGAATCTAGGCATCCTCTCCTTTTTGTTTCAAAGTATGAGATCAATGCAATGATGGCTTAAGGATACAAAAAATGACAATAAATTAATTTTAACTATTAATGTACAAGCAATATCAATATGTAATCAAAACATGTATTTAAATATAATTTAACTAATAATTACCTATTTTTACCAAGTATTCCATGTTGTCTAGGTTGAATCTACATGGACTAGATCCTTTTTGTGATTATGCCTTAAGGATGTATAAAAAGAAAATTTAAATCAATTTCAACTAATAACACACTTGACCAATGTCAAAACATGTATTTAATGTATTTAAAAGGACAAAATAAACTAAAACTATATTTACATGTATTTACTTATTCCATTGTACCATCTGCATCCTCTCTTTTTTGCAATGCATTTATGATTGCCTCATGCTCTTCCATAGAAATTGACCATAACACTTTTTTTGAAGGTCTTCCACTATACCGCTCTAGTTTTATATTTGTTGCCACCACCAAATGTGAATAATGTGTAATCTTTTTATGTGTTTCATAGTCTTCAAATGTAGGTAGACCATTCTTTCTTCTCAGGTATTTTTGTAGCACATGCTCAAAAACCATCATCAAATAAGTTCTCAATTTTTTCTTAAGGGGGTCAAAGACTTGTTCTAAAAAATTGCTTAAAGGGATCTAAAACTTGTTATCAAAATTTGCCTAAGGGGGTGTCTTAAGGGGATCACCGTACATATTGGATAATGAAAGCCATCATCATCTTCTCGAGGTGTTATTAACTTATGTTTAGTTTCCACACAATGAGCCAACCAATATTCTATTTTCTCTTCATTCCCCTCAGGTGCAATAACAACATACACATGTCCTGCCAACAAAATTCGATTTAATAACTTGTGCATATCCATATAAATAATTTAGTATTAAAAAATAACTTAATAAAGAGAAATAAAATGAAATAAATTGAATTAAAATTACCTTCTTGTACAAGGTCTGAAACACAGTCATAATCTTCAGATGCAAACACTTGATCATTTTCTTCAATAGTTCTTTCATATTGATTATGTGCTTCTGTAGGTGTCAACAATCTTTGCTCCCGTTGTTCAACCCATTTTGTATTTTCACATGCTTCCCAATCTCTTGAGATACAAAACTAGAAAAAACATGCAAGCTCCCTTGTCCAAATAGTCCATGTGCTTGTTGCCGCACTCCTAAATGAATGTCATTTAGTAGATCCACTGATTGTCTCACAATCAACTCTAGGTACAATGTTCTCTTCTTCCACCAACCAAAAGAATCGATGAACTGTAGAGTAATCACTCAAACCAGGTGCAAATAATCTTCTATTACACCAATCCACAATCTCACATGCATCTTTAAATTTTACTAAATCCTCAAATTTTAATTGTTCTCTAGCAAGAATTCTTTTGACACACGCACCAGCTCCATCATGTTCTCCTTTACCATGCCCAGCTTAAAAAACACTCCATATATGATGGACATTAAGTTCCTTGTGAACCCTACTTAACCAATAGAACATTCAAGCATTCTTGAACTGCCTCGTACAATTATCTAACCATATGAGGTGTTCTTTCATTTGGATTCCTCTTTCTCTTAAATTTCTATAAAATATACTGAAACAATATTGAACAAAATCTGACAAGTGTAACCGATTGTCACTCAAATAAAAATGATACTCCCTCAAAACTTTTCTATCATCCTCAGTGCTATCATCTGCATGTCTATAAACAATATGGACAAACATAGCTACTTCCACTAAATTGTAATATTGAGATTAAATTTCCTCTTGCGGAGCGAGAGTATAATTCTCCACAAAATCAACCACTAAAATTATAGTACCAATTGGAAATGTGTTTCTACATGCCTAAAATTGGCCATCAAGCCATCAAGCATGTTCAGAGTGCATGACATATTTGGGTACGATTTTATTCTTAAATTCACTCATGAATGCATGCACACTAACTTTTTTTGTAACTAAATCACAACGCTTTCCTATTTTTCCATCTTTTAAAGAATAGTGAACATTCCTAAATCTTTTGACATCTACTAATTGTTGTCCAATATCATGATCAACACTTTCATGCAAACAAATTCTTAAAAATGAAAGATTTCCACAGTTAATGCATTGTCCAGAAATGCAAGAACTTAAATAAAATAATTTATTATTATATTTTTCACAAAACAAACCTGAAATAAACTCTCTTATTGCTTCAGGTGGCATATCAATACCACACTCCTATATAATCATGTTAGTATGCAAGGTACAACGTATATATCGAAAAACATCATAAAAATAATGAAATTGAACATGTATTTTACAACAACAAGACATTTGTTGCTTATTAATTTTTATATACCAAGGCTTATGACTTATTTTAATATTACCAGGTAACACTAAATCGCTACAAAATTTTCTATAAAATTCAGTTTGTATTGTATCTAATAGGTGTTTTGGGTGAGGATCGTGAACTTTGGACCCCACCCTTAATTTTAAAACATCTCTAGCATTAGATGAAACCCTAGTATTATCATGCTAATATTTTTTTATCAAAGATTTAATTTCAACATTCAATTTTATATCAGACCTTAGTAGTCGTCCACTGAAACTCCAGCATTGCACTGAATTATAATATTGAGATTGAATTTCCTCTTGCGGAGCGAGAGTATAATTCTTCACAAAATCAACCACTAAAAGTATAGTACCAATTGGAAATGTGTTTCTACATGCGTGAAATTGGCCATCAAGCCATCGAGCATGTTTAGAGTACATGACATATTTGGGTACAATTTTATTCTTAAATTCACTCATGAATGCATGCACAGTAACTTTTTTTGCAACTAAATCACAACGCTTTCCTATTTTTCCATCTTTTAAAGAATAGTGAACATTCCTAAATCTTTTGACATCTACTAATTGTTGTCCAAAATCATGATCAACACTTTCATGCAAACAAATTCTTAAAAATGAAAGATTTCGACAGTTAATGCATTGTCCAAAAATACAAGAACTTAAATAAAATAATTTATCATTAGATTTTTCACAAAACAAACTTGAAATAAACTCTCTTATTGCTTTGGGTGGCATATCAATACCACACTCCTGTATAATCATGTTAGTATGCAAGGTACAACATATATATCAAAAAACATCATAAAAATAGTGAAATTGAACATGTGTTTTACAACAACAAGATATTTGTTGCTTATTAAATTTTACATACCAGGGTTTACATTTTTCAAAAGACCTTTGACTTATTTTAATATTACCAGGTAACACTAAATCGCTACAAAATTTTCTATAAAATTCAGTTTGTGAATTGTATCTAATAGGTGTTTTGGGTGAGGATCATGAACTTTGGACCCCACCCTTAATTTTAAAACATCTCTAGCATTAAATGAAACCCTAGTATTATCATGCCAATATTTTTTGATCAAAGATTTAATTTCAACATTCAATTTTATATCAGACCTTGGTAGTCATCCACTGAAACTCCAACATTGCACTGAATTATAATATTGAGATTCAATTTCCTCTTGCGGAGCAGAGTATAATTCTCCACAAAATCAACCACTAAAAGTATAGTACCAATTGGAAATGTGTTTCTACATGCGTGAAATTGGCCATCAAGCCATCGAGCATGTTCAGAGTGCATGACATAATTGGGTACAATTTTATTCTTAAATTCACTCATGAATGCATGCACACTAACTTTTTTTGTAACTAAATCACAACGCTTTCCTATTTTTCCATCTTTTAAAGAATAGTGAACATTCCTAAATCTTTTGACATCTACTAATTATTGTCCAAAATCATGATCAACACTTTCATGCAAACAAATTCTTAAAAATGAAAGATGTCCACAGTTAATGCATTGTCCAGAAATACAAGAACTTAAATAAAATAATTTGTCATTAGATTTTTCACAAAAAAAACTTGAAATAAACTCTCTTATTGCTTCAGGTGGCATATCAATACCACACTCCTGTATAATCATGTTAGTATGCAAGGTACAACGTATATATCGAAAAACATCATAAAATAACGAAATTGAACATGTATTTTACAACAAGAAATTTTTTGCTTATTACTTTTTACATATCGAGGCTTACATTTTTCAAAAGACCTTTGACTTATTTTAATATTACCAAGTAACACTAAATCGCTACAAATTTTTCTATAAAATTCAATTTGTGTTGTATCTAATAGGTGTTTTGGGTGAGGATCGTGAACTTTGGACCCCACCCTTGATTTTAAAACATCTCTAGCATTAGATGAAACCCTAGTATTATCATGCCAATATTTTTTGATCAAATATTTAATTTCAACATTCAATTTTATATCAGACCTCGGTAGTCGTCCACTAAAACTCCAACATTGACTGATAGGATCATTTTCTATACGTTCTCTTCTTTTTTCCGCTCTTAGCAATGTTTTAGGATGTATTTTTAAAACTTCAATAATATTTCTTACCATTCTTTTATTCAAAGTTGCTTTATTAACTATATAGCAGTTGTTATAGCTCTTCTTGCTGCGTTTTTATCTTTAGATCGACTATTTTTCCCAATAAATTGAATGGAACTAGCAACAGTAGACATAACATGTTTTAATGATTGATCTTTTATTTTTGGTTTAACATAAAAGCCTAACCTTTTCATTACTTTCCTCACTTTTTGCATTCTCATCAATTGCATCATTAGTTGATATTGAAATACAATTTTTTTACGATAAAAGAATTTGGTGTATATTCTATTCGCATGTGTTCTTATTTGCCTCCAAGAAATTTGACCAGGAAGATTATTGAAAACACCACTTCCAATTTAAAAATATATTTTTTCATTAAATTCAACATCACATTCTAGATTTTCATCTTCATTTTCATTTACATTTTCATCAACAAAATGGTTTTCATTTTCATTTTCATTTTCATCAAAAATACAGGTTTTGTTTTCATTTTCAAGAAAATGATCATTATGATTTTCATTTGCAACAAAAGATTTTTCTTTTTCATTTTCAACAAATTCTATAAAAGTTTCATCTCTCTGAATATCATCAATGTCAACATCATTAAGTCAGCATCTTGTAAAAATTATGTACATACAAATTTACCATTTCACTAACATGTGGATTTGAAGACGTACCTAGATTTGTGCATATTGAAACATTCTCCATAGCATTAA
Source organism: Sequoia sempervirens (assembly GCA_007258455.2). Classification (NCBI taxonomy): domain Eukaryota; kingdom Viridiplantae; phylum Streptophyta; class Pinopsida; order Cupressales; family Cupressaceae; genus Sequoia; species Sequoia sempervirens. The sequence continues at coordinate 9,807 of VDFB02364451.1, forward strand.
AAGAGGGATTTGAAGACATAGTAGGACTTGTTTGTATAATCATATTCTTCTCTAAATTGACTCTTTGCAAATTAGCTTCATCTACAACCATGGTATCCTTAATATTTTCATCTTCAATAGTTGTGGAATTTGTTACTCCACCATCATTCATTGATTCCATTCTCATTCTTCTTTCTCTTTGTCTTTGTCTCTCCTTCTCTCTATTTTCTTCAACTTCTTGAGGAGTCAATGTCTTCCTTCTCTTATTACAAGTTTTATCACCCATGATTATAAAATTCCCAAGCACAAATGAATGTTAATAGTGAAATTCTTCAAAATATTCAATCCAAATTAGAAGTTGAATACCTATTAGGACAAAATTCTTTCTCTTGTGTTCCTCAAAACAAGTAGAAAACTAGCACAACTCTACTTTAAAAATTGTTTTCTTTGTGCCTCCTTTGAAAATTCAATCCATATTGCAAGTTGAAGACCTTTTGTTCCTCCAAACAAGCACAAAAATAACACAATTCCACTTCAAAAATGATGTAGATGATGCCTCGTTTGAAAAAATCAACTAAAAATAAAGTTCACCACCTATAAATACAATAGCTCATGAAAAATAGTTTAATTTTATTGCTCTTGGTCGTACATGTGAAGTTGCAAACTTCACAATTTTTTTTGGTAGTAAATTTAAATAAAAGAAACAGGATTCTATTTATAAAATTGGATCCCATTTATAAAAATCGGGATCCCATTCTATAATCAGGATACCATTCCCCGATATTCAATGTGGGGACCGTTGGAAGGGAAACGAAATCATGTTTCCCTTCCAACGGTTCAAATATTATAAACTAAAGAATGAGATCCCGATTATAAAACGGGATCCTGCTTTTAATAAACGGGGTCACGTTTTATAAAGCACAATCTCGTTTTTTAAAATTTGAATTTCTATTAGCTTTGCGGTCGGGTTTTTTCCTAGGATTTTGGTTCGGGAAAAGCATTGGAAATCCGAACCTAGGCCTTCAACCTAGTTTGACCTGCAAGTTGAAGGTCTTAACAATGTCAGAGAAAAATACCGACTTTGAACATATGGCTGATAACTTTTTTTTACGAAATTAAAACCCATTTTAGATGAGACAATGCAAATTCTAAATATGTAATTTGTTTTACAATTGGATTATTTTTTCTATTTTTCAATTAATTTCTAATAAAATTGGTCCATAAACTTTAAATATCAAGGTTTTTTACTATTTTAATAACTTTTGATCAACATAACATTTTGATAAATGGAATGCACGAGAACAAACTCCAGAAAATTATTTTCAATTTTTTTAAAAAAAATTAAAAAATGATAAGTTTAGGTCATCTTATGCATGTCGTACATGATGATTTTTCAGAACAATAAATCTTCCTAATAAAAATTGAACAAAAAAAAAATATTCAATAAAAAATTACAAAAAAAATCAAGAACAAGCTTCAATGAGTCACAAATCTTTTCCCAAAAGGATTTAGAAAAATACGATAATTTTAAACATTAGTTTTTAAAAACGCCTATTGAAACTCAATTTGTACAATCTGGGTATTGAAATAAATTACATATTTGGAAACTAGACTCTGAGCACTAAATTTTATGATTAGTCACTTTTTAAAAGATTTCATCCTTAAGTGCTTCAAATTTTAAGGTCAAATGTGTCAAATTCTGAAAATTAGGAATAACACTTCCACTTTTTGGCCAAAAAGTGGACTCAACTTCTTGCACACACCCCTAGTGAGGTTGTGCTTCAGGTTAATGGCTAGTCTCGGTTTCATATGGTGGATTATGAAGGAATTTATTTTCACTACAGATGTTATTTTGATACTAGTCACTTGGCTTGGGACTTCCCTCGTGGCTCTCATCCTATTTCTTCCTCCACTTGGTGGAAGAATTCCCTCCAGGAACATTTAATAGCATGCACTTCATGTTGATTCTTCTTCTAATTACGATGATTCTAGTCCCCCTTCTCCTTCTTACAATGGAATAATCCTAGTGTTGATGGTATAGCTTCTCTCATGGCTTCTAATGTGTTTTTTCTAGACAAGACAACTCCTACTAAGTGTGCATCTTCCTTTGAGACCCATGTTGCCCCCATTCTAGAAAATGTTGTTTCATCTTCAAATCATGACGCTTCTAGCTTGGATTTGGTGGCTTCACCTAAAGCATCTATTGTTCCTCTTGTAAGTTACTCTAGAGGGGATTCACCCCCTTCTAATTTATTTTTTTCTAATGTGGCTTTGGATTCCCCTTGGACATTGTTGCAATGTAAAAAAGAAGCGTTCTTCTAAGTGGGTATCAACTTCAATTGATAAGCCCTTGGAGGCAAGGTTGTTGGGTCCTAGCTCTAGTGATTGAGTTTATCACCTCTAGTTTTCCTCTTTGTTCTGCCTTTGGCTAGTGACTCTATTGTTGCTACTAGTCTATTTTCTTTTTCTATTCTTTTCTTGTTATTTTTGACTGGTTATTGTGTTTAGCCAATCTAATTTTTTGGGTTTTTCAGCTATGTTTTTTCTTTGTGTTCAAGGCCCTTCCCCTGCTTATCTATGTAAGAGAGGGGAACCAACCATGTTCAAGGCCCCAGATCATGGAGAGCTAAGAGCGAAAGACTGCCCTAACTTACCTCAACTTAATGAGGTGTTAGGAAATGCGAGACGAGAATGATGAGAACTGTAAAGTCCTTCAATCACCCTACAGACCTAAAACACAAAATGGGGCTAGGCGAGCTAGCTTTTGGGTTCAACACTACACCTCAGGAAGCTCTTTTCTTGAGGAAAAAAGTGTGGTCCAAGGACGAAAGCGTGGAGCGCTAGTGTCTCTCAAGTGCATTGGCATCCGTATGACCAAATGACTAAAGAGACAAGGTCAAACTTAAGAAAACAAACTAACAGCCCAACTAACTACTTCTAAAAGGCCAAAATACCACTATGAAGTACACAAGATATGCTCTTATATGGTAAATAAATATACAAGAGTTAGAGTGGCAAGAATGATCTCACAAAGGAATTCGTTTGCCAGCTAGCTCCCCGAAGCACGCCCACCTACACACAAAAAGGAGGAATTTTTTTAGGTGGTTGTATAGGGGCCTACCTCAGTCAAACCCCCATTTAGGTGTTTCCACCCCCACGGACAACCAAGAAAGAGAGTATGATAAAGAAAGAACATAAAGTAGAGAACACTAAAACACTACAAAAATAGTAAATGTGCTTACTCAACTAAGTAATAGAGGAGAGGAGTGGGAACCTTACCATCTCCACCTAGAGCAATCAAGGCTAATGGGGGAGAAAATGAGAGTATTCGAGCCTCTTCTACAATGGTGTTGTCCCACACTTGCTCTACTGAAGTGATGGAGTGAAGTTGTTGTTGCTATGGAGTACAAAAGTGTTGCTAAAAGTGCTTGAGAATGCAAGAAGTGAATGCAAGAGAGTGTGAAGAAGTTGAACTAAAAGCTTAGAAGATCTGAGGAAGTTGAAATCAACATTTTCTCACCTTCCACATGTCTTGATACATAAGCATACAAATATTTTTTTTTCACACATCAGAATACATAGAATTTCTATTAAATATACTACTTCATTCCATAGGAGCAAGACATACACAACTTACACTTACTTTGCAAAGTTCATTCCACAAGGTTGCACAATTACATCCCTCTCCATATTTATTCTTTTTTATTTCTAATTTATTTTAATACACATATGAGGATCCATTGTTGTGATGGAAAATCAAAGCAACACACACCATGAGGCGAGAATCACGAGAACCCATAATTGTGATGTCAAATCAAGGCTCTAGACAACCCCCCATTACACTTTATAATTCAGTGTAAGTACAAAAATTTTAAATTCCCTTCCTAAAGAACACATTCAGTTTTTATGGTACTTTATATGAATAAATTTACAAACTTATTTGTCGTTTCAAGTTCTTACAAGTTTATGCCATTTATGTCATGAGGTAGATATTGAAGACATAGATTAAGTATGTCTTTCAAACCTCAAGAAAATGATAAAAAAAATTAAATGAAATCCCCCATTAGAATGACTCCCCTTCATTTGCAAGTTATTACAAAGCAAAAGAAACATTAATTTTACAATTTATGACAAAATGTAGAAATCTCCCATCTTTACAACACTTGTCAACTATGGCCAAAAAAAATTTAAAAAATCTCCTCACTTTCAAAATTTAACTCCGAATTGTTACATCAAATGTCGATGAATAATAATATGTGCTACTATTGTAGCAAAAAATATTATGCAATGCCAAATTGAAAATTTCTAGCCGAGTCAAATGGGAATGAGCTATGTTGAGGAGGTGTTGACTGATTGACTGAGTCAAAAGTTGTGTAGAGGGCAAATGGAGGCTTGCGACCTGCTATTCGCACTACACAATAATTGCACTAACAAACAATAGTGAAATTTTCACTAACATGGCAGAGAGCAAGTAATTAAGTAACCTAAGCGCTATGGACTAGTCATGGGCTAAATAGTTATCTCTAGCAACAGCTTCGAACACCTTGCTGCACTTCACTGTGGTGGTCCTGTTGTTACTAATGCCTCCACCATCGCTCATGCAGGCCTGAAAATTACCATGTAGAAATCACGGGCAGATTTGGGCGATGTATTTGGGTTTTGCAGATTGGATGGGCCTGGGAGGACACTTGGTGTGTGAGGAGTATGGATGCCTTTGCCTAAAATGGGTGAACAAATGCCACCTCTGAGTAGCACCAAACACATCCCCTCCGAAAATCCCGCGGGTCTACAATGGAGGGTTACCAGGCCTACAAAAATAGACCCCACAAAAAAAATTGTGGGCCTCCAAATTTAAACACCTTGCCAATAGCAGATTTGTGCTGTAGGTTCAAACACCGATGCCACCAACCAAATCCATGCCTGCCAAAAACAAAATTGTGCCTCCAAAAGGTCGAGGGTCTACAGATAAATGCCTCACCAGGCCACGGGTCTGCCACTAAGTGGTGTTGGTTTTTATGCCACGGGCATAGATTTCAAACATATCGAGGGGTCTCCAAATCAATGAAACATGGGTATCATCCTTCAAATTGAGGCTCAAAACCCTTGATCTTCCTGCATATTGTTAGTAGGAAGGGACGAATGAAATAAAATACAAGAAATTCATTCACCTTTGGCATGAACTATCTCCCCTTATGCTTTAATATCATATTAGGATTCCCAAACAAGATCATAATAAAAAAATTTGTATGTTTTCATAAAAAAACACTTGGATGTGCAATGATTAGCCTAATTCACATTATCAAAGAGATTGAAAAAAGAGTTAAGAGTTGATTACAATATGAGCTTGCATAAATAAGTAAGGTAGTGAAGGTAGTGATATCAAATACAATGACTGACTAACCCTTCAAAGATGAAACATTTGTTAATTTGCATGACATGTGTTCTGGTGAGTGGCAAGTGATCATGCAAGAGGTGCAGAGGCATCTCACAAAGTGAGAACACTTGTTTCAACCATATGAGGTGAGACAAACCTCTAGAATTCCTCTAAGTGGGCTTAAGTGTTGTGTGAATAAGAATCTACTATGTAGGCTAATAGCTAACTAGTTTAACAATACCTCTTTTCACACTAACACCCCCCCTTAAGTGTTACTTAGGTAGTAAGTTAAAGACTGAAAAAATGAGTCTTCACAAAAAGACTTGGTAAGGTACCCATGTACAATGTAGTCTCTCATAAATGGAGAAAGATAGAAAACTAAATCGGAAAAAACTATCCTCCAAAGAGAGATAAAAGAAGGATTTAAGACCTTAAAAGATGTCCCTTAATGATAGGAACATCATGATGAAGAACTACTGAAGCATGTCAAATTTGTAAACTCTACCAAAGATGACCTATTGTCTACTAGAATCAATGAACCTCCAAGAAATGTATATCAAGATGAGAGATACACTTTACACTACATGAGTGAACATATGAACACTACTCAACCATGAATACATAGATGTTTGTGAATTAAAAAAAAATAGACAGTACTATGATTCTGGAGTAATGCACGAGTGACATGTATAGACTACTAAAATGTGCATTATTGTGCTCTACATAAGTACTAGAATCTCATAAAATATGATCCATTGAAATAATCCCTCATATGAGAGATCAAGATAGAAGTTCTATGAGACCCCCCAAAAAGAAGATTCCTCCACTACTTCATTCAAAGAAGCATTAGCGTAACACTATCATAATCCCCCCATTGACAGAAACTAAAAAAGGAAAATAGAAAGAGAAGGATTTAAGACCTTCTAAAAAGATGTCCCTTGATGATATGAACATCATGATGAACTATCGAAGCATGCCGAAGTTGTAAACTTTGCTGATAAAAAAAAGCACATAAGAATTAGGGTCATGAAGATAAAAAACAAGCACATGTGAACAATGTCAAATATTGTATTTAGCCAACAAAAATGTACAAATGAGGAAGCCTTGCATATGTAGGCGAGGAAGAGGAAATCCACCTATCATGTGGATTGACAAGTGCCCCATGATGTGGCACAAATGAGTAGACATGTGTCCTATAGGTATCAACCTATGGATCACTAGGAATGTGCAAACCAACAACCTATTTGACCAAGTCATCAACCTTGATTCCAAGTGTTGAGTGACCTTTGAGGTGAGATGGAAAGTCTTCCAACCTCAAAATATATGTAAATGAGGTTTACCAAACAACTTGGTAACCTCTAGAGGCCTAAAAGGTTGCACATTCAGTTAGACAAGATGTTGTCTAAGCTCATCAACCTAAATATAGTTAAGCATAGTGAATAGATAAATTACTCACTCTAACAAAAGCAACCTAAATGACCTCTTTAACCTCCTCCTCAAGTATCGTAACTCTAGGCACTCTGGCTGGGGCCTAAAAAATGACCTAATTGCATGAATTTTCTCATTCTATAGCTCATAAAATTGGCTTGCAAAGTTTCCTATGAATTGCACTATTTACACCTCATTTAAGAGATTGAGAACACACTTAAACCTCATCACCATAGAACTAAAAAAAATAAACTCTAAACACCAAGATTATTTGGTTCACATAAAAGAAAACTATGCTTAACCCAACATTTACACAAACAAAAAACACAACACATAACTTCACAAATTGAAGTGGAGATAATTATGGTTCTAGTGATCCTCTTGTTCTCCATTTATTATTTATATTCCTATAAAAAAAATTCATAGTCAATGCTCCACAATATAATGCTTGAAATGAGATATTCATAATAATATTATTAACTTGATAATAACTATGTTTGCATACCTTGAACATGTTTGGTGTGCACTACTCGGAGGATCATAACTTGGTCTCAAAAATTTGAATGCTCAAACCTTGTCACTTAATGTTAGCTTGATTTATAATCCTATTTCTTAAAATTTATAAATATTATTGTTGAATTCAACATAGTAATGATAATTCATATTATTATTCCTTGGTTATAAAAATCATCACCATATTCATTATTTCAATTTGAATCCCCCTTCATACATTATCAAATTGCAACAACTAGTTGATCCACTACACAAGACATTTTAACTTCTTACATGAGTAAATAGAACATGATATTAAAGTTAACTTATTGATAAGTTTAGAGGATGTGTGCCATGATAACATGTCAAATGTTACAACAAGGTTAACTTTTCATGGTTAAGATGGAAGGATCACATAATCCCCAATTTGACAATAATAAATAACAATGCAAAGACTACTTTTCTTCCCAACCCTAACTACCAGGTAAGAAATTATAAATGGAAATAATAATTATCTTACTTATTGTTTCTCTATGACACATACAACACTTCCTAATAGCACCATCTTATGTATTATGATAACATCATGCACATCTAGATCCATGAAATGAGGTACAAGGCTCACTAATAAAACATAAATCCTATTATCATTATGCACGATAAGGGAACAAGATCTAATTGTATGGCACTCAAACACCCCGAGATATTGACTCCATGCTAATACATTAATGAGGTACTGAATAAACATATATCCCATGGTCCACATTAGATCAAGATTGCATAACCCATCAATTTACTTGACTAGTTATCAATGATGAAATCCACCAATGATGCAAAAGAGTTGTGACTATTGTATGAAAGTTGGGGCCTTACACCAACCAACATATCAAGATCTATTGAAATAAATTATCTAGGCCTTGTGGTCCCATGGAGAGTACATACAACAATTCTATGTGTTACAAGTCAATAACTACACTTGTATTTTCCAAAAAAAAAAATTAAAAAAATTATCTAAAGTTGTTGCAAACTCTCATAACCCCACTACTAGCTGGGGTGAGATTACTCTTCCTATGCAACCACTACTCCACAAATATGTTTTTTAAGTTATATTATTTGTAATTTTAAATGCAACATATTGCATGGGACAACATGTAACACTAGTAAGGAACAAAGTCATGAACTCAAATACCAATAAGCCTTATCAAGGATCAAAATTTGGTTAAAATATTGGTCCATCATAGCCCCTCCAAAGAAAATTTTCCAACCAAAAATAAAAGTTAATTTTTGTAGCTTAAAAATCAATGAGCAATGGGATCCTTTACATTTGTATAACCTATAAAATATAAAATAAGAACATAATAGAAGAAAACCAAAAAATTGCATTAAATACCAAGTCAAAAAATAAAAAAACAAGTTCCTACATACTAACATCAAAAAAGGAAAAAATAATCTAGCATGCATCAATCCCTCTCTCAATAAAATTAAATAAAAAAAAGATCTATTACAAATCCCACTTTAATTCCCTTTTCAACCCCAATTTGCAAGCTACTCAAGAATACATACTCTTCACTACAAAAAAATCAAATATCATCTATACCTATAAAATATGCCAAATGAAAACATCAAATTTTAATTCATTGTGCTAACCCATAATATACTGATAGAATATGACTAACCGTCTCAATTAAAGAAAGTATTAAATACAATTTATTCAAAATAAAAAGAAAATAATCAATAAACAAATTTGTTAATTTTTGTTCAAATATAAAGTTCAATATTACTAGAGCAGAAAGGAAATATTACTGTGTAAAATTGTTTTGAATTCCTTTGATAAAAATCAAACAAAAAAGCTCTTAATCATGAAACAAAAATCAAAATAATTTTCAAAAAATAACCTTGAAAATGAGAAAAGCAAAATAAACAAAAATTTAGAATCACCTAAATAAATGGTAATAGTAAAATATCTCAAGATCTAACACTATTAATTTCTATGACAATTGAAAGAATTAAGAGATATTCCAGGATTATTAAAAATATTATATTTATATTTTTTCAGATGAAAAATAAATGATTGTATTTAATTTACTTGATATATAAAACAAATTTTTTTTTTTTCATTTATATTCAAAACTGATATGATTTCTATCGGGGGCTTTTGCTCAAATAGCACACTTTCCTAACCAACCTGCGGCACCGTTTTCTACTTACTCGAGCTACTCCGTAGGATGCTAGCTCTTTGGGTCGGATCCGGATTACGCCTTCACTTAAGGAACACCGAGCTCTCTTTCTTTTGCAGCGGAATGTAATCTCGGTTCTTGTGGGGGAGCGCCCACTCGAACCGGCGGTACTCACGAACCTTCAGCCGGGCGGCTGCTGATCCGAATGTAGGGTAATAACAAGCTTTATTGTCTTAAAAAGCCTCTGGCTCAATTACAATAAAAGAGAGTCTTTGATACTCTCACAAGACTAGTTACAAACAATGAGCCCCTGGCTCACTGCACAGCTACCCTTGGAAACACGGCACTCTTCAGGCTCTGATGACCCCTTCGACCTGACCTTCCAGTGTTCTTCTTACTAGAGAACCTTGTTGTTGATGACGATCTCTGTTGATCTTCAAGTAGGCACGTCGCGTTCTCCCAATCGAGCTACACGACGATTTACCCTATCCACAGCCCTGGTCTCTCTTGTAGAGACGAGGCTGACCTCAACGCGGCGCTTTGCTTTGCACTTTTTGGAACTCTCTGCACTGGGAGCATTCAGTGCAGTATGAACCTTCGCTTTGAGGGCTTGTTGGCGATTTTAGCTGGGTGTAGTGATTTCAACTACTTCGAGGATTCATGCTCCCCTATATAAGCTATTTGTCCAAATCCCAGGAGGCGGTAGGATGACACCGAGGAACGGCCGAAGGCCCCAATTTCCTCCTTAACAGCATACTACGCCGGGGATCCGATTAGCCCGACCCAACTCCCCAATTTCTGTCCTTCTCTGAACTATCTGAGTTTGCAACCTCGGATGAGTCCACTTTTTAGGACTGCGTCCACCCCGAGGGTGTCCGGCTTAACTTGCGCTCCAACGGTTGAGTTCCACTCCACAGCGCGTTCGCCTTATTGGAACACTGGTGCGAGTCCCAGGATAGGACTGCACTCGGTCGCGAGGGCGATTTCCCTGCGTCCCTGATGTTGGACTCTCAAACCCCTGACATTCTCCCCCACTTAAAAATAGGCGACGTCCCTGACGCCTGCACACAAATCACCTTGATGGACTGGTGCGGAGAATGCGCCCGACTTTCTTTCGGGGCTTATAGCTGGTCCTGCGAGTCCCTTTGGAGGAACTCCAGGATTTGATCTTCGAACTTCCACAGGCTCTCTGCTTTTTCCCATGTTGCTTCCTCCCTGGGTTGGCCCTGCCAATGTACCAAGAATTCACGCCACCTGTAGCTGCCGAATCTGCGCTCCTTGACTGCAAGCACTTCCTGTATCTGCACGTTGGGTTTATCCAACACATTTGCTGGCCCTCTGTTAGGGATACTTCTACTTGGGTCCTCTGCGTCATAATGCATTGGACGGAGCTGACTCACATGGAATACGTTGTGTACACGCATGTGACTTGGAAGTTTCAGCTTGTAGGCGACTTTCCCTACCTTCTCCACAATCTCGTAAGGTCCTTCGAACCTTCTTATGAGAGCATGGCTCAAGCCCTTGGGTGGCTTGAACTGAATCAAATCCAATTTCAGGAGCACCTTGTCTCCTACCTTGAAGTCCACGGCCCTTCTGTTGGCGTCCGCGTACTCCTTCATTCTTTCTGCAGCCTTTACCATGTGATGGCGAGCCAAGTCGACTCTATCTTGCCAATCCTTTAGATGGTCCACTGCTGTAGGGCATGGCCCTTTGTATCCACTTAATATGGTATGCGGGGTCAAGGGTTGTTGTCCAGTTGCCAAGTGAAACGGCGAATACTGGCTTGACCTCGATTTCTGTAGGTTGTAACAAAATTGTGCGGAATCCAAAAGCTTCGGCCAGTTTGACTGATCCGACCACACATAGTGCCTCAAATAATCCTCCAACACTGCATTGATCCGCTCGGTCTGGCCGTCGGTCTCCGGGTGATGGCTTGTGGACATGAGGAGCTTCGTTCCCATGAGCTTAAACAATTCTGTCCAGAAATTTGATGTGAAACGGGCATCCCTATCACTGATGATACTTAGTGGGACACCCCAATACTTGACCACGTTCCGATAGAAATAGTCGGCGGCAACCTCCGCTGTGCACGGTGTCTGACACGGCACAAAGATCCCATACTTCGAGAATCTGTCGACTACAACCATTATACTTGAATAACCATCGACGTTGGGTAGGCCTATTATGAAGTCCATTGAAATACTGGCCCAAGGTCGAATCGGAACTGGTAGGGGTTGGAGCAAGCCCGCGGGAGCCTGCGTCACAACCTTGTCCTGCTGACAAATGAGGCAACTTCGGACATAGTCATCTACATCCTTCCGCATCATCGGCCAAAAGAACCCTCTTTCCAAGAGCGCAAGAGTCCTCTTTTGTCCTGGGTGTCCTGCCCACAAGGTGTCATGACACTCGTACATCAGGTCTCTTCTTAAACTCTTGAATCTGGGAACATAGACTCTGTTCTGCGTAAACATCATAATCCCATTCTGTTCACTGAACTTCCTAGTCTTCCCTTCTTTACACTGTTTCCACAGAGCTGCAGCTTGAGAGTCTTCCACCAAGCCCTGCTTGATGTTCTCAACCATTTCTGACGAGAGAGTCACCTGACTTGCATTGCGCTCATCACTTTCTGACTCACCCTCTACTGCCATTAACTGTGCTTTTCTGCTCAGTGCATCCGCCACAACATTCTGCTTTCCAGGGTTGTATTGGATCTCATAGTCGAACTCCGCTAGAAACTCTTGCCATCTAGCCTGCTTTGGTGTGAGTTTCGCTTGTGTCTTGAAATATGTTGAGCTGATATTGTCAGTCTTGACAATGATCGGCGCGCCCAATAAATAGTGCCTCCACGTTCGAAGACAATGTATGATCCCTGTCATCTCTTTTTCATGGGCGGGATAGATCCTTTCTCTATCCTTCAACTTTCTCGACTCGAAAGCCACTGGATGTCCTTCTTGCATAAGAACGCCCCCAACTGCAAAGTCCGATGCATCACTCTGCACCTCAAAAGGCTTACTGAAGTCAGGTAGAGCAAGCACTGGTTCCATGGTGAGCTTCTCCTTGAGTAACTCGAACGCTGTCCTGCACTTATCTGACCAGTTCCATTTTCGGTCTTTCTTCAAGAGGTCCGTCAAAGGGGCGGCTATCTTAGAATAACCCGCCACGAACTTCCTGTAGTAGTTTGTCAAGCCCAAAAACTGCCTCACTTCGTGAATATTCTGAAGCGGCTCCCAATCCCTGATTGCTTGGAGCTTTTCTGGATCCGGCCTGATCAAACCTTTGCCCACGATATGACCAAGGAAGTGAACTTCCTCTTGGGCGAAAACACATTTTTCCTTTTTAACGAAGAGTTGGTGCTCCCGAAGCAACTCAAACACCTCCGCCAGGTGAACCTTATGTTCCTCCATGGTCTTACTGTATATCAGGATATCATCTAGATACACCACCACTGACTTATCCAAAAGTGGACAGAACACGTCATTCATAAGTGTGCAAAAAGTCGCCGGAGCGTTGCACAGCCCGAAGGGCATGACCATAAATTCGTATGACCCATATCTGGTCACACAGTTCACCTTTTCCTCATCCCCTGCTGCAATTCTGACCTGATAGTAGCCCTGCTTCAAATCTAACTTTGTGAAGATCTTCGCCCCTGCTAGGCGATCAAAACAGTCTGCTATTAGAGGTAGGGGATATTTGTTTTTGATGGTAAGCTTATTGAGTGCCCTGAAGTCTACGCATAGCCTCAGTGTTCCGTCTTTCTTCTTTTGGAACAAAACTGGCGCTCCATATGGTGAACGAGACGGCTTAATGTATCCCGCCTCTAGCAACTCTTCTAGCTGCCTCTTAAGCTCAACCATCTCAGGGCCAGACAACCGATATGGTGCCTGGGCAGGAGGCCTAGCTCCTGGCTGCAGTTCAATTCGATGGTCCACCGCTCTTCTCGGTGGGAGTTCTGTCGGTAGCTTTTCTGGCATTCTGTCCTCGAACTCTAGTATGATTTCGTCGACATCTGGCAGAACGGGTGTCTCAGTGACACCATCCAATTCATCCCACCCTCCAAGCAAGGCAGCTAAGAACATTGGTTCTTTGTTGTTCTTCTTTGCTGACTTCTTCATGCTCAGAGCCGAAACCACCTGGTTCTTCCCACTCTGTCTCCTTTCTGTCGTCTTTACCAGACTCGTGTGAGCTGGGTCCATAAACATGAGACTCTCCAAGTGAGGAATGACTGCTACTTTTCCGAGCCTTAAGAACTCTTGGCCTAGGATCATCTCAAAGTCTTCCATTTCTATGGCCATGATGTCCATCTTGTTGTGCCAACTCCCAACTGACGTGGGTACATCCCTGATGATACCACTGATCTTCTGTTCTGGTGAGGAGACGGCCTTAAAGGTACTCGTGCCTGCTTGCACCTTGAGTCCCAGTTCTTTGGCTTTCTTAGCCGAAATGTAGTTGTGGGTGGCCCCTGAATCCACCAATGCAACAATGCCTTTTCCATTCAGGCGTGCATCCATGAAGCACAACTTATGCTTTTCCATAGGTTTGGCCGCTGTGGCCTTCGACTGATCTGATGTTGACGCATTGAGTGTGTGCAACTGAACGACTCCCAACTTTGTAGCTGATCCATCTTGCTCTGCGGAACCTTCTGCACTGTTTATTCTCTACCTTTCTGGACACTCACGAGCCCAATGGTTCCCTTTGTTGCAGATGAAGCATGTACCAGGTGTCTTGGTTGTGTTCTTCGATCCACCTCCAGATCCTTTTGTCGAATTGGGGCCCGGCCCCTTTTTCTGATTTCCACTGGCCTTCGTTGAAGTACTCGGTCCTGCCTTCGCTAGGTCCTTGCTGTCCTTCGACACTGACTGAGTCTTCTTCTTGAACTTTTGTTGGCCACCCGATTCTTTGTTTGACTCCCTGCTGTAGTCGGTCAATCGGTCTGCTGCGGCGACAGCGGCATTCAGGGTCGTCACATTAGAGCGCCGGAGCTCGGTTTGAGCCCACATCGGTAGACCTCTCATGAACTGGAATAGCTGATCTTGCTCCGACATATCTTGTATCTCGAGCATCAGACTGGTAAATGCCTTGATGTAGTCCCGCATCTTACCGGTATATTTTAGGTCCATGAGCTGCATTCGTGCAGTCCAAGAAGAATTCTCGGGTTTAAACTGCAATCTCAATGCTTCCTGGAGTTTGGCCCAGGTGTCTACCACTGGCACTAGCTTGCCCTTCTTTAGATCCTCCACTCTGTTTCTCCACCAGAGCTTCGCCGCATCTGTAAGGTAGGTTACGGCAGTCTTGACCTTGGCTTCTTCTGTCAAGCCCGGCATCGTGTCAAGATACTGATCCATATCCCAAAAGTAATTTTCCAGGACCTTATCGTCCCGTTGTCCACCATATTCTGACGGACGTTTAGCTGAGTGAGCAGAGCCGACGCCTCCCTGAGACATCGTCGTGACGAGGTTCTTTACGAACTTCATGTCGTCCTCCATTCTCTGTTGTTCTCTAATCCCAGCTCTTAACTGATTTTGCAGTGTAGAGACTTGCCCCTCTAACTGCCCAATTCAGTATGCCGTACCGATTTCTTCTTGTTCCACCATCCTTTCTTCCAGGTCAGTTAACCGGTCCTTCGTATTTGTCCTCAAGCGACGCGGGTTGATATTGACCCCTGCCCGTGCTCTCGGTGAAGGCACCTCATGTAGACTTCCTTCCATTGGGGGACTTTCTTCCCCATGAGGTGTGCGCTCTGCATCCGAACTCTCCTGACCATCTGATGCTGTTCTCATCGACATGGTGTCGACTGGCTAGAGATTTCTTTTGCTTAAATCTCAACTCGGCGTATCGAGAGACTAGGCTCTGATACCAACTGTCAGGGGGCTAGCTTTTTGCACTCAAATAGCACACTTTCCTAACCAACCTGCGGCACCGTTTTCTGCTTACTCGAGCTACTCCCGTAGAATACTAGCTCTTTGGGTCGGATCCGGATTACGCCTTCACTTAAGGAACGCCGAGCTCACTTTCTTTTGCAGCGGAATGTAATCTCGGTTCTTGTGGGGGAGCGCCCACTCGAACCGGCGGTACTCACGAATCCTCAGCCGGGCGGCTGCTGATCCGAATGTAGGGTAATAACAAGCTTTATTGTCTTAAAAATCCTCTGGCTCAATTACAATAAAAGAGAGTCTTTGATACTCTCACAAGACTAGTTACAAACAATGAGCCCCTGGCTCACTGCACAGCTACCCCTGGAAACACGGCACTCTTCAGGCTCTGCTGACCCCTTCACGTGACCTCTGAATCCTGTTCTACTTCTGACTAGAACCTGCTGTTGTTGATGACGATCTTTGTTGATCTTCAAGTAGGCACGTCGCGTTCTCCCAATCGAGCTACACGACGATTTACC
>VDFB02364452.1:0-14534 GCA_007258455.2 Sequoia sempervirens
AGCTTATGCTCATTTGTAAATAACTTTTGCTTGAGAAGAGAAATATATGTTGCGCCTACCTTGCCCTCAATATTGCTTTTTTTGGTACTTGTTCATGTGTCTTCACTATTGCAATTGATTGTTATGCCACATAGGGTTTCGAAAGATTGTAATGCTGAATTCTTTCCATAGTTTAGATATATCTGTTTGAATATCTTTATCATTGAAATCGATTGTTATGCCACATAGGGTTCCAAGAGATTGAGGTGATAAGGCTATTTTGTGTTAATTTACCATTGTGATCGATTGTTATGCCACATAGGGTTTCGAGAAGTTGCAGCGATAAATCTGTTTTGTGAATCTTTATCAATATAATCGAAGGTTATGCCACATAGGGTTTCGTGAGATTATAAAGATAAAGGCTGTTTTGTGAAGGCTTTGCTGTTTTGATCGAGTGTTATGCCACACAGGGTTCCATAAGATCGTCTTAGTGAATTCTTAAATATGTTGTATCCAATAAGCTTGTTTAGATTGAGATGATAGTTGTGCCACCTTGCCCTCAAGTAGAGAGTCTAAACATGCTTATCGTCCGATAGTCAAACCTTGCTCCGTTTCCTCTTGCTCTGTTTTCCTGAGGAGATTGGATAGATATAAGTTGTAGTTTAGTTGATTTGCAAAACCAGAGAAAAATCAGCTGCAACGTAAAAGTTCTTTCAAGAAAGCCTTGTACCTCTAGCAGCTGAAACAAAGAGCGGGGACATAGTTTAGCTTATTTTTTTCCTTCACCATTACATTTATTCAAGCATATGAGGGAGCTTCCCTCATGTGTTTGAAGAGCACTCATTGCGTGGTGTGCATAGGCTGTTCATAACAACTTCTACTCGAGAGGTGTTGGTTATTCGTAACAAAGACTTATTCATTAGATGGTGGAGTTGACAATAGTTTACTGTGATGATCAAAGTTGCATCAAGCGATTTGAAAATCTAGTGTTTCATGATCACTTCAAGCACATAACTATTCGTCATCATTTTCTCAAAGATAAGAGTTCAGAAGGGAGTAGTATTTTTTCAATATGCTCTTTCAGATGAGTATATTGTAGACATTTTGACAAAGCCCTTGTCCAAAGGAGAGTCTGAAATACTAAGGGCATAGTTGGGGTTGATGGAGAAAACCTTCCTCACGAAGAGGGGTGTTAGATTGTTATGGGTCACTTAGCTGGTGTTTAGTTGCTAAACATAGCAACATCAGATTTATTTTTTATAATTTTTCTCCTTAAGCTGGGTACAAATTTCATGACTATTATTAATGAGTAAATCTGCTAATGAGAGGCACTGGTGTTAGAGATTTTTTTAGATGGAGATTTTGCATTTATTTTTAGGTATTGTTTTGTTTTTAGTGGGCTGTTTTGTCTTTAGAACTGAGGCAGTAAAATATTTGATATGCACTTGTGCATTTTTAGATATATGTGACTGTTTATGTAAGGTGGGAATAGTTAAATCATATCCTCATTCTTGCTGTGTTATGTCTTTGGACTTTGGAAAATATGAAATAAATACTACTTGGAATAGAATAATTTTCTTTTGATCTATATTCATATCTTTAAATGTTTGTAGTGAGATTAGATCTTGGCAAGAATATTCTAATCCATCATATCTCTAAGGTGTAAAATAAGTTGTTTTTATTCTGTAAGTAACAAAAAAATCTGCTCAAGATAAGTCTTGTCATAGTTGCCAACTTGCCTAGTACTCTGTGATTCGCCAACTACTCATGCAATTTTTCTACCAGTGAGTTTTTGCAAGTTTAAATCTCCCAGTCTAGGTGTCATTTTTTTCTGAAAAACTTGCCCAAAGCTTAACGAGTCTCACTGGTTCACTCATTGCTCCAAAAACCACCACAAAAATGTGGAAAAAATGTAGTAAAGACCTGGTTTTTTTAGCTTTAAAAGCCCTATTCAGCCATGTTGAACACTCTAAAAATGCAACTACTCGTGCAATTTTTCTACTGGTGAGTTTTTGCAAGTTTAAATCTCCCAGTCTAGGTGCCCTTTTTTCCGAAAAACTTGCCAAAAGCTTGACAAGTCTGACTGCTTCACTCATTGCTCCAAAAAACACCCCAAAAATGTGGAAAAAATGTAGTAAAGACATGGTTTTTAAGCTTTAAAAGCCCTATTCGGCCATGTTGAACACTCTAAAAATGTTGCTTTTTTTGGCTTTATAAGCATTGTTTTTTGCCTTCTAAAAAAACTATGAAAATGATGTGCCCTTAACCCTACTACCAAACTTGTTTGATATGTTTTGTAGCTGTATTTTGCACAAAATTTAAGTGTTTTTTAAGTTGCTAAGTTTTGGTGGAGTTAAATTTTTTTGGCTTGCTGAGTACTCTCTAAGCCTGAATCTGCAAATTGTGGGTCCTGTTACATTTACTAACTTTTCTCTCTTGCCTTGGACATTACACTCACTTTCCTAGTTACTCTGGAACCTGTTGCCTTCTAAATGCTGGCCCATAATTCTACATTAAATTATGTAATCTCACCAAAGAATGTACTCAAGCTTTGGCATTGAAAGAAAATTGCAATCATGATATGATTTGTGGAGTTTCAAGTGCCAAAACCTAAGTTGTCGAGTCCTTTGGTTTACCCCCCGTACCCAGGTGGGTTTGGTTCCGGGCGGGTCCGGCCCCGGGTACACCCAAGGTTCCGCCCGGTCTAGTTACTCTGGATCCTATTGCCTTCTAAATGCTGGCCCATAATTCTACACTAAGATATGTAATCTCACCAAAGAATGTACTCAATCTTTGGCATGGAAAGAAAATTCCAATCATTATATGATTTGTGGAGTTTCAAGTGCCAAAACCTAAGTTGTTGGGTCCTTTGGTTTACCCCCCGTACTCAAGTTGGTTTGGTTTGAGTGTGGGTTCGGGGTGGGTCCGGCCTCGGGTATGCCCAGAGTTCCACCCAAGCGGAACCTTGGGAGTACCCAAGACGTACCCAAACAAACCCGTGGCTAAGGCCGACTATCAAGCAAAAATATAAAAATAAACAATTTTTCAAACATAAAAAACACCTTTAAATGCTCTGGTCACCGTAAAAGTGAGATGTAATATGCATTTCAACTCATTTCACAAGCACAAAAGGCCACAAACAACATTTTTTGCCTCCAACCTGCCATTGTTGGATTTTGAAGGTTAATGTCATTTTTTCCGAAGGTGAGAGCTACAGGGGAATTAGACCTATAGCAAGAAGGAAGAAATAGTTGTTCAAAGAATATACAAACATCAAAGGTGAGTGAATATTTCTTCAAGTTTTCAATAAATTTTTTGAAGATTTTTCAAGTTTTAAAAAAAAATCAAGCTTTTTTTAATTTTTTTGGTAAGTTTTGAATTATTTTTTTTAAATTTATACATAGGGGTTATAATGCCAATTTAAAAAAAAATAGTTATGTTGTTAATTTGTAATGTTTTTTATTTAAGGTTCATATGGAAGGGTCGATAGTTCTAGTTCAGTTGGCCCAGATGTAGAGAGTCAATTGAAATATGATGCATCATCACCTTTTTGGTGACATACAAAATGATTCAATAAATTCTCAGTGGTGGGGGTTATGTTTGGTGTTGTAGCCAATGTGGAACTCAATATAAGAGCTCATACTTTCGAGTGAAAGCTCACATATGTGCTATTCCTTTACAAGGAATAAAAGCTTGCACTAGGCCAAATAAAAAAGGGTTGCCAAAACACCAAATATTGGCTTATATTAAAGAACAAGAGGAGGCCGACATGGCATGTAATAAATCAAAGGCTATTGCACATTCTCTTGCTAAGAGAAGCTTGCAAAGACCTCCTAGTGGCCTATCACAACCGGTTGGCCCACATCCTTTCATGCCAATGCCACCATCTTTTGAAGAAGATAATGTTTCATTTTAACAAAAAAATGACCCATTGGAGAATGCCTTCAAAAATGAAGCGAGGGAGATTGCAAATCAGAGCATTTCTCATTGCATTTATGGCAATGGGCTTCCTTTCAACCTTGTTAGATCACCTTATTGGCAAACAATGGTAACGGCCATTTCCAATACAACTTCTGATTATGTTAGCTCTGGGTATGAAAAGGTGAGAACCACCTTATTGGCGAAGGAGAAAGCTTCAAAAGAGGCATCATTGAGAATAATCAAGGATACATGGCCTGAAACAAGTGTGTCCATTTCTAATGAATGGAAAGATTGAAAAAATAGACCATTGACCAATGTTATAGTAGTGTCTCCTAAAGGGGCAATGTTTTTGAAGGCAATCGATTGTGAGGGGTAAATAAAAGATGCAAGTTTTATTGTCAATATCCTCATATAATCCATTGAAATGGTGGGGTCTAAAAATGTTGTCCAAGTCATAATGGACAATGCTAAAAAATTGTAGGGCTATTGGGTCTATAGTGGAGGATACATATAGTCATATTTTTTGGACACCATGTGTAGTCCACTCACTCAATTTGATATTGCAAAATATTGGCACACAAATTGAGTGGGTCAAACAAATCTACACAGAGGGTGAAGAGATCCAAAAGTTTGTGACTAATCATCATATGTCATAGGGAATCTTAAAGACTTTCTCCAAGTTGGAGTTTGATTTTTTACTATACTTTTTAATTTTTTATTTTAATTTTTTTTATCTGTGACGTATTTTTTTATACCATGTTAGGTTGCTGAAACTCGATTTGCATCTCACACAATCATCTTCAGATGACTTTTGAAGGTGTGAGAGGCCTTGAGTTCTATGGTCATCAATACCCTATAGAGTGTATGGAGGCAATCAAGCCCAAAAAGTAAAAGCATTGATCTTAGATGATGAGAGGCGAGCTAGTGTGGAATATGTTTTGAATTTCATCGAGCCCATCATGAGCATGATTAAGTATGTTGATACAAATCACCCATTTTTGGGTGAAATTTATGATGGCATGGATTACATAGTGGATAAAATAAGATCAATAATAGAAGCCAAGGAACATGATTGAACAGAAACATTTTTCAAAACTATGCAAAAGATTATTGTTGACTGTTGGAACAAGATGACCAACCCTTTACATCTCTTAGCATTTGCTTTGTCACCAAAGTATTATAGCCAAGATGTACTTTCATTGCCGAGGAGGGTGCCACCATATAGGGATGAGGCTGTTGCTGGCTATAAGGCTGCATTTAGAAAGATATTTTCAATTGAAGATATCCAAAGTATTGTCTTGAGCTAGTTTGGCCACTTCATATCTTCAAAACATCATGATGTTTCCGCTCTTCTAGACAAATATAGGAAAAGTGTTGATGAGTGGTGGTATCTACATGGTCAAGGCTCCATTTACTTGCAGCCTCTTGCAATTAAAATACTCTCCCAAGTATGTGTCTTTTTATTTATTTATTTTTTTGCTTTTCATTCGATGCTATTATGCTAAATATTATATTTTTATTTTATAATAATATAATTTTATAATTTATATTTAAGTTTTTGAATTTATAAAATTAAATACTAAATATTGTTTACAAACTCATCAGGTTGCAAGTACTTCTTCAGCTGAGCAGAATTGGAGTACATACTCCTTCATCCACTCAGTCAAGCACAACTGTTTGGGTGCCAAAAAAACAGAGGATTTGGTCTATATACACTCCAACATTCATCTCTTGTCACATAAGAAACCTAAATACAATAGGGTGTGACAAAGAATTGGGATCTAACCCCTGAGTGTGCTGATTTAGATGCTACAGTTACACAACTTGCCTTAGCTTCTATAGACAAGGCAACTGCTGCACTTGACACACCTAGTGAGGGAGGCAATCCAGTTGATTGTGATTCAAATGAAATTGAACCAAGTGTTGACCAGGACCTTGATGCTTTTGATGAAGACGAATATGAAGACTAATAAATATTGATTGCAATTTTAATTTTTATTGTGTAATGAGATTTTGAGACTTGAGGATTTTCATTTTTTCAAATTATGAATATGAGGTATTTAAATATTCTATTTATTGGCAATTATGTCTTATGAGTGTCATTGTTCTTAGAAAAAAAAAAAAAAATTGTACCATCATACCCGTATCTGGAACCGGTAACTTAGGCTAAAACTTTAATCACTTCAATATGCAGTTTTGAACCTGATTCCATGCAGGTTTCATCATGGAAAATTCAATGTTTCATTAATTTTTTCCCTCCATTTTTATTCTTATTTCAGCAGGTAAGCACCATATAAGTTCCTGCATAGCTATCTAGTAAACATCAAAGAGGAGATGATCTGACTATTCTCATCTCACAAATAGTTACTAGTTATAAAAGTGGCAAAACAGCGAATGAATTTTATTGATCACTGCTTTCAGACTAAACTATACCAAAATTGACAAACCAAGTAAAAACTTATGATTACTCAGAACATGACCATTGACCGTGAAATTGCCGGTCAAGAATGCCATATATTTGAAAGAGTGCAATGGTAAGGAATGAGTTATGATGTTCTGCCAATCGGCATCAAACAAACGTGTCTTTAGGCGAATCTGCAAAGCAGTGCCTAATTGATTCTCTGCAATGATCTTTGCTCATGTGTTATATTGTTTTCTAGCAATTCATTTGATTTGTTTATGAGTGTTACTTGTTTTATTCACACAATAGTGAGATAAATTGGAATAGGTATCTTATTTTTTGTGGGGTTTGTTGCACCATGTTGGAGTATTTTTTATGCTCAAGTACATCGTTTTGATGACTATTTTGAATTTTCCATGGTAAATTCGCTCCATGTGTTATTTTTAAAAATCATGTAAAAATTGGTGAATAATCATGAGATATGGGGACTCTCCAAAGCACAAGCAAACTCTAAGCATGTGTTGGTATGTGGAACAAAGCGATTTTTGGAAAATCCACCACTTTGGGTTTTTCTCTCGATCTCTTTGTTAAAGCTTTTGGTGCATGTAATACATTATAGGTCTACGTTGACTCACAATTATAATCAGTGGCAATTCCATACCTTCAGCCTCTAAATAACACCCCACTATAGAAGCCTTTGGTGCTGTGTTGTTTTGCACAATGTTATGATTTTGAAGTTTTATTGTTTCAATTATAGTTTTAAAACTCACAACTCGAAAAAACTTTGTAGATCCAATTTTGACCATTGGACTCTAATGACTTGGTAAAAACTCAGCAAATAAAAAACACTTAAATTCATTAAAAGTGTTAATGAATGGTAGCTTAGGTCAGATATAAACGATGATTGCTATAAGCATCATCATCGTTTATATAAGATCAAATACTCTTCATGTTTAATATTTCTAGAAATAAGTAAGTAATCGAATTTTATAAAGCATGTATAAAATCGAATTTATCTAAATGATGTTCAGAATTTGCATTGATTAAAATTCGGAATTCTTGTAATACATCTGCCATGTGTAAGGGTGTGTTTATACGCTAAGTTTGTTTAAACCAAATGATCGGTTGTAAGAGAAACCCGCGCCCAAAGGGACACGTCCTCTCAAGAGACGCATCCCTTGGAGGCGGGTCTCCTTACATATAAAAGGTGATTCCAATCTTGATATGCAGACATCGAAATAATAAATGTTCTGCTATCAGCACATTCAGTAAATAAAATCTGGAAATCGAAAAATCTGATTTAGAATTTTTATAGAATCCTTGAACTTAGAATCTCTTTAGAACCCTTAGTCTCTCAATTTGACAGAAGGTTTGATTACATTTATATGGTATCAGAGCCACGTTGTGTGAACCCAAATCAAATCTAAATATCAAATTGCTCAAGAAAATTCATAATTTTTCTAGAATCTAATTCACTTCACATTCGTCATAATGTCAAGTATGATCAGATTTGAAAATTGTCTTGCAGGAGCAGACAATTTCACATCATGGAAATTTAGAATCATGATGATCCTTAGAGAGAATAAGCTAGATTCACTTGTGAGAGAAAATATGAAGGAAACAAAGTCTGAACCTGAGAAAACTCAATGGATAGAAAACAATGAAAAGGCCATGAAAATCCTAGTAGATGCAGTTAGGGATCATATAGTGCCCATCCTAGCAAAACATGAAACTGCATACCATATGTACAAATCTCTTGAGAGTACTTATGAGATCAACAACACCTGCAGGACTCTTGCATTAAAAAGGCAAATCAACAATGCTCAAATAAACAAAGGAGAGTCCATTAATGCATGCTTCATGAGGATTATTGAACTAAGGGATCAATTATCCACAATTGGATATCAGATTGATAGCAAAGAATTAACTCTAATTGCACTAGGAGGCCTACCAAACTAATGGGAGTCATTTGTTCAAGGAATAAGTGCAAGATCTAAACTCCCTAAGTTTGACAGGCTAAGAACTGACTACCTTCAAGAAGAAACAAGACTCTCCTCAAAAGAAAACAAACAGAAAAACATAGATGAAGACATTCATGTACTCAACACATCATCTAATAAAAGGAATAAGAAAAACTCCTACAAGAAAGGATCTTTTAAAAGAAAGAAATTCCAATGGAAAGGGATCTTCTAAAAAGAAAGACATCTCTCAAGTGCAATGCTTTAGATGTGATCAATATGGCCACTATGCAATGAAGTGCCCTGGCAGATCAAAGCAACAAGCATCTTTTGCCAAAGTAGGAAAGACAAATTAGATCATGAATCTCAGAACTTTGTGTTCTATTCAGCATTATCTAATCAAGTATCTAACAATATCAACAACTGGGTGATTGATAGTGGTTCTTCGAGGCACATCACAGGGTTTAGAGAACACTTAGACACTATGACTAAAGAGTCTGATGAAGATGACACAATTGGGGATGACTCTACACATCAAGTAAAAGGGGTTGGAACTTGTTCCATCACATTGAAATCTGGTCTCTCCCTTCAACTCACTGGAGTTTTATTTGTACCTGGAATAAAGAGGAATCTAATATCCATCTCTGCCCTTGAAGACAATGGATATAGGGTTACATTTATGGATGGAAAAGTTCTAGCATGGCCTAAAAACTCAACTATCAAGAAAGCCCAAATCATAGGTGTAAGACAAGGATACCTTTACAAACTTTGAACTGAAGTTAAACAAGCCCTTACCCTTGACACCTTTGAGTCAAATGAGATTTGGCATAGAAGATTAGGACACCTTCATTTCCGTGCCCTATCTTCTATGGAAAAACTTGTAACAGGCTTACCTAAGTTAAAACCATCTCATGAAGGAAATTGTAAAGGTTGTGCCTTAGGAAAGAATACAAAGGGATCCTTTCCCATTAGTTTGAGCAAAACCCTAAATGTGTTAGATCTGGTTCACTCCGACTTATGTGGACCCATGTTTGTACCTTCTAAAGCAGGATTTCTATACTATGTCATATTTATAGATGACTTCTCTAGGAAAACCTGGATCTATTTCCTTAAGTGTAAAGAGTCAATAGAAATCCTCAAAAGGTTCAAAGAGTTCAAAGCACTTACAGAAAACTTCTTCGGGAAGAAAATAAAAACCTTAAGGATAGACAATGGGAAAGAATACACCTCTGAAATTTTTAAGGAATTTTGCATGAGTGCTGGAATTAAGAGGGAGTTCACAGTGGCCTACAACCCTCAACAAAATGGGGTTGCTGAAAGGAAAAATAGAACCATTGTAGAAGTTGCCAAAGCAATGTTGCTTGACCAAAACATTGAAACCTCTTTCTGGGCAGAAGCCTCTAGGACTACTGACTACATCCAAAATAGATGTCCTCATTCTCATCTTGACAACAAAACTCCTGAAGAAGCCTTCACTGGCATAAAACCTGACATTAGTCACTTTAGGATTTTTGGTTGTTCCGTCTATATTCATGTGCCCAAGGAGAAGAGATTCAAACTTGAACCTTCCGGAAAGAAAGGGATAATTATGGGATATAGTGAAACCTCCAAGGCCTTCAGGATATTCATACCCGGGCATAATCAAATTGAATTGAGCAGAGATGTCATCTTTGAAGAAGACGTTGCATTCAAGAGGGCAAGAAGTTCTAGTGAGACTGAAACCTATTCCCCTAGAGTACCTGAAATGGAACCTGCTCCTGAGATTTAGAGGGAGCATCTTAAGGAAATGCCACATGAACTTCCTTCCACCTCAAATGAGAATACAAATGACAACGGCAGAAAGAGACCACTTTGGGCCAAGAAGATGATCAAAGAAGCAGAGGATCATGTAGCACCCAAAGGAACGTTTAGGGAGAGTAAAAGACCCAAACGTTTCTCTAGCTATGTTGCTCTAATGAACAACATCATAAATTCAGAACCTATTAGTGTTACAGAAGCTTTCCGACATCAAGCATGGAAGGATGCAATAACAGAGAAAAATCAGTCTATTCTAAAGAATGATGTATGGGATATAGTGCCTAGACCAAAAGATAAATTTGTTGTCTCTTCCAAATGGCTCTTCAAAATCAAGCATGCTACTAATGGCAGTATAGAAAAACATAAAGCACGTTTTGTGGCAAGAGGTTTTTCTCAAAAGGAAGGCATTGATTATGAAGAAACATTTGCACCTGTTGCCCGTTACACATCCGTGAGAGCAGTCTTAGCCATTGCAACAGCTAAAGGTTGGAAGTTCCATCAAATGGATGTGAAAATTGCCTTCCTGAATGGAACCATTGAAGAAGAAGTCTATTTGGAACAGCCTGAAGGTTTTGTGATACATAAACCTGACTCACATGTATGCAGACTGAAGAAAGCCCTCTATGGACTTAAACAGGCTCCCAGGGTCTGGTATGAAAGAATTGACAGCCATCTCTTGGGATTAGGATTTTCCAAGAATGATGCCGACTCCAATCTCTACTTCAAGGTAATTAAAGGTGATGTACTAATAATTATTTTATATGTTGATGACCTGCTGATAACAGGAGAAGATCACCTCATTGCTCAAGGGAAGCAGGATCTAATTTTTGAATTTGACATGAAAGACTTGGGCATTCTACACTACTTCCTAGGTCTAGAAGTATGGCAGAAATCAGAGGGCATTATACTAAACCAAGGGAAGTACACTATTGATATTCTGAAGAGATTTGGAATGTTGGATTGTAGACCGATGTCTGCAAACCAACCTTCAAAAATTGAAAGAAGCGTGGCCGAGAATCCAAGTGTGCAGATCGACCCTTTACAAGCGAGATGATTGGATCCTTGATGTATCACGAGGTCAACACGGACTGATATTTGCTATCGATGAATGTTCTCGGCCGGTTCATGTGAGCCAAAGGAAATTCCTTAATGGCTGTAAAACATATTTTGAGATATCCAGAGCACTGTGGATATGGTCTTCTCTACAAGAATGATCAACTAGATCTGCATGGGTACTCTGATTCAGATTGGGCTGGAAGTATAACTGATCAGAAAAGCACATAAGGATGTTGCTTCAGTTTAGGATCAGCTATGATCTCCTGGATTTGTAGAAAACAATCTTCAGTTGCATAGAGCTCAACAGAAGTTGAATACATTGCAGCCTCAATGGGAGCAAG
The DNA here is from genome assembly GCA_007258455.2 of Sequoia sempervirens. Taxonomy (NCBI): domain Eukaryota; kingdom Viridiplantae; phylum Streptophyta; class Pinopsida; order Cupressales; family Cupressaceae; genus Sequoia; species Sequoia sempervirens. The sequence goes on from VDFB02364452.1 coordinate 11,454, forward strand.
AGAAGCAGTTTGGCTTAAAGTAGGAATTGCTATTAGGACGAATTCCTACAATTATTCATTTAGCCGATGTCGGTTGCGTATAACCATGTGATAGATCTGGCACATTGAGATCGTATGTAAAGTGTGGTGGAAAGGAAAGTGATTGATTGGGTATATTAGTACAAATGATCAAGCTATGAACGAATCAAGGTAGAGCACTTCAGGAAGAAACTTGGTATGGTTGAAATGTATTTGTTATTTATGTTTGAAATACAAATTGTTTATAAAATTGTACTAATATATAAAGATGTTTAATGTGTAAACTCTTTTGTTATGTGTGTGACTCCATGACTTTATGTGGCCTACTCCCCCTGTGTACATTATTCTAAGTTACCGATTCGTCAGTATTTGCGCCTAGATACTATACGATTCGGGTTCGATTCGCATGAAATTCGAACAGGATATGGAATTTAGCCTGCGGATTCATCAGAAATTCGTCGCCCTCTGTGGATTCGAAACAGGATTCGGCTTGGCATATCCGACGCGAATCCGCGACGAATTTTCGCGGAAAAACGCCCAGGCGGAAATAAAAAAGCGTTTTTAAATATTTTTTGACCGAATGTTGACTTCTTATATGATTTAATATTCATTGTAAACCTAATTTTGACCTCCAAAGACACTAAATAGGTAAAAACACTCTCATTTCACAATTTGTGAATGAAAAACGCGTTTTCTTGCCTCCATTGCTGAACTTTCGTTTTTGCTTGCACAAGCTTGAATAGATTCGAAGGCTGATCATTCGTTTGTCAAAGTTGATTGTTGTGCTATTCCTAAGCACGTGCAAGCCTCCGTTCGTTGCCAAGAAGATCATAGAGCAAGATTTGTTCAAAGAATCAAAAGAGGTAGGTTTCTTTGAAGTTTTTTTAATTTTTTTCCTACATTTTTTTTAACAAATAAACTATTTTGTTTTGTTGATTGTTGATTGTTCTACTTCTCATTCTTTTAAATTTAAGTTTTTAAGTTTCAAATTTGAAATTTCAATACCAAAATTATTTCAATATGCTATGCCTTAGGTATTACAATGGCATCCACTTCTAACACCACAGCCCAATCTCGTTTCAAAATAAATGCAACCTCTCCCCTTTCGAAATATGTAGAAATGGTTCAACAATGTCCAGGTGGTGGAGTATTTATTTGGATTTGTAGTCATTGCAAAGTTCAATATACAAGCTCATACAGTCGAGTGAAAGCCCACTTGTGTAGAATCCCTGATAATGGCATCAAAGCTTGTCCAGGACCTCTAGAAGGTGATGGCAAAGGCCTTCTGGATGACATAGTGTTGAAATATATTGCTGAGCAAGAAAAATCAGAGGAAAAAGTTAGTAGTCTTAAAACAAGCCATCCTTTGAAGAAAGGATCTCGAGCCATGAAACCCCGTACACCACCTACTTATATTCGACCTGCAGATAGCCATCCATTTATGAACATTCCTCAAGAGCAAACTGTGCCCACATCAAATAAAAGATCCAAGGGACCGTTGGAAGCTTCATTTCAGAATGAGGCAAGAGAGATTGCTGATCAAGACATAGCAAGATGTGTCTATGCCAATGGATTGGCATTCAACGTTGTTCGTTCACCATATTGGCAAAAAATGGTGAAATCTATTAATGAGGCTCCAAAAGGGTATAAGGGCCCAGGTTTTGAGAAGGTGCGTTGCACCTTATTGGAGAAAGAGGTGAAACATGTAGCAGACTCTTTGAAGCCCATAAGGGATTCATGGATCGAAACAGGGGTGAGCATCGTTTCTGATGGATGGAAGGATGCAAAAATCGCCCATTGATCAATGTTATTGCTGTGTCCCCTAAAGGGGCAATGTTTTTGAGAGCAATGGATTGTGAAGGACAGGTGAAAGATGGTCCATTTATTGCTGACATCCTTTGCCAAGCTATTGAAGAAGTGGGCCATCAAAATGTTGTGCAAGTTGTAACCGACAATGCCAAAAATTGTAGGGCTGCTGGGTTATTGGTTGAGGAGAAGTATCCACACATTTTTGGACACCTTGTGCTGTCCACTCCCTCAATCTAATGCTAACAAAAATTGGATCCAAAATTGAATGGATCAAATAGGTGTATGTTGAGGGCGAAGACATCCAAATGTTTGTCACCAACCACCATATGACACAAGGAATATTTAGACAATTCTCAAAATTGGAGTTGTTGAAGGTAAGTTAATTCTCAATATTTTTTTAGTTTTTAGTTTCTTCTTTGATTTTGTAAATTTAAATTACATTTTAATTTTATTTTGACTTCCAAGCAGTTCGCGAGACCGTTTGCCTCAACACAATTGTCATTTAGAGCTATAAAGGTTCGTGAGGCACTCTGTGCCATGGTAATCAGCCCTAATTGGGCCATATGGAGGCAATCTAGTAGTGAAAGGGCAAATAGGGTCAGGCAAAGGATCCTAGATGAGTGTTGGTGGGATCGTGTTGAGTACCTGGTTAGTTTCACTGAGCCTATACTGAGCATGATCCGTTATACAGACATGGATAGACCTTGTTTGGGAGAAGTATATGATGGTATCGACTCAATGATTGAGAAGATGAAAGTCATCATCAATGCAAAAGAGGAAGATCCTGAAGAAAAATTCTTCAAAGAGCTACAGGAAATCATGGTTGATAGATGGAACAAAATGACCACTCCATTGCATCTTCTCGCTTTTGCATTGAGTCCCAAGTATTATAGTCCTGAGGTACTTGCTACATCATCAAGAGTTGCTCCATATAGGGATGGTGAAGTGGCTCATGGGTACAAGGCAGCAATTCGTAGAATCTTCAGTGATCGTGACGAACGCGATTGAGTCAGGGCTGAGTTCATGGCTTTTGCTTGCTCTGGTAGTGTTGATCAAAATATGGATGCTCTTCGAGACAAGTGCAAGGTGGATGCTCATAGTTGGTGGTACTTCCATGGGCAAGAATACATGCACCTCCAACCTATTGCAATAAAAGTTTTATCCCAAGTAAGTTTTATATTTGTCATTTTAATTTTAAATTTTGTTTAGTTAAATTTTGTAACTCTTAACTATTTAATTTGGTCTTAATGGGTT
>VDFB02364453.1:0-29502 GCA_007258455.2 Sequoia sempervirens
ATGGCTAGTTGTCAGATCAACTATAGTGTTGATGTTTGGAAGTGGGAATTCATCCTTAGAAATCTATGAAATTTGTGCATATTCTGAAACTTTTATCTAGCTTGGATATAGGAACAATGTTGGAGATCCATTTTGTGTAGTCGAATGATCTTTTGAAGCCCACATCAAGGAGTTTTCTCAGCTCTTCTTTAACCAATAATGCAACATGGGGGTGCATCTTTCTAAGTTTTTGTTTCACATGCATAACCCCCGGTTTGATAGACAAGTGATGCATGATAAGATCAAGATCAAGACTTGGCATGTCTGCATAAGACCAAGCAAAGTTGACTTGATTTTCTCTTAGAAATTCCATGAACTCTGGTATTTCTTTCTGTCATTGATGCAGCTAACTGTAAAATCCTTGGTTTGTCAGAAGTTTCAAGATTGATAGCATTTGTAGGCTCAATCAAGATAGGCGATTGCTCATGGTAGTGCTCCGGGAGAGTGTCAAGATTCCCATCGTCTGGTGCCTTAAAAAGGTTTTCACCATCTGATATGCTCTTTATTTTATCTTTTGTTTGATCTAACACTGCTAGATTCTAGTTTTCACCATTAGATCTTTCTTTTTTATTTTGATTTTTGCAACTAGGAGAATTGACACTCTCCTACTTAAAGACTCTATGCTGAAAATTGCTAGTGAAATCGGCTATGGTTATGGTCATAATGGAGTTGTCTAGAGGATCTGAGGTATGAGGTGGATCAATGATGATACTGTTCTCATGATAATCTTGTTTGTTTAAATTTGACTCAATATCACTAGAATCATAGTCACCTTGTAGTTCAAATTCTCATGTTTGGGTTCCTAAACCTTGACCTTCGATTAGAGTTGGGGTATACTAGTGTATTACATGAACCTCTTTGTCCCTCCAAAACTCATCATTGTAAATGGTGTCCCATTCATATTCAGCAAAGTTTGTTTTAGAGTTATTATCCATGAAATTTTGAATTGTTGACAAACATGCTTCTCTTGAATCTGGACCTTCTTGCAATATGCAGACAGTGCCATGCAGTTGTTTGGATGTTCCTTCTTTTGAGTTAGTATCATAGCCTAATCTATTTTTCTCTTTTGTAGCAAGTCCTCGAAGGTGAATAGGCTCAACTACTCCTTTTGTTTTTCTAATAGGACCCTCATCATAGCCCATCTTCTGCATGATTGAATACCCTTTTCCATTTATATATGTTGGTAATTTGACATTAAAAACTACTTCATCTTGATTTTTATAGAGCCATTTTAGAATTTCTCTATCCTCAAGAACTTCCATGGGGAATTCTTCTTTGATGAATCATCCATTAAACTTTGTGCTTGGCTCTATTGGTGGTTGCACTGATGTTGATGTTGTTGATATTTGATGTTGTGTGATAGAAGTTTGTCCATCTGACCGAGGTGATGTAGGTAAATTAGCAAGATAGAGAGAGTACTCCCCAACTCCATGGTCCTTGAATTTCAATTTCTTGTCAAAACTATTGGTTAACTGACTGATTTGTCTATCAATCTTGAGAGAAGTACTAGTACGAGCTTCCCGATTGTTAGGAACCAAAGTATCTTGACTAGCTTTGATGTTGGTACAAGTTTGGACATTTGATTTATCGGTTGGTATCGTGATTTCCTACCCATCATAAGGAAACTTAAGACATTGATGATATGTGGATGGGACAACTTGCATTTCATGGATCGAAGGATGACCCAACAAGATGTTGTATGCTAGATCATGGTCTAATACTTGACAGAAAGTATTTTTGATAACAAGTCCCACTCTGATTGGTAGCATGATTAAACCCTTGGATGCTCTTTCCTCATCATCATAGGCTTTAATAGTAATTTTCCCTTTGGGATCAATGGAGTCCTCAAAAAATCCTAAAGCCTGAACTAACTTCATGGTACATATGTTTAAACTAGCACCTCCATATATTAGAACCCGTCTGACACAAAACTTGTTGACCATGACTTCTAGGTATAATGATGAATTATGAGGATGAGTTATGGAAACATCATCTTTTTTAGACAATGAAAGGCATGTGGGTGAGGAAAGTGTCCTACCATGGCTTGAAATTGGTCCATATCCAAATCAGTGGATATAGTGGTTTCAACGAGGGCCTTTTCGAGAATTTCCTTATGTGCTGGGGAAATCTTCAAGAGTTCTTAGATAGAAATCTGAGCAGGAGTTTTTCAAAGTTGATTGATTAAGTCATATTGATGTTGAGGTGGAGGCCTAGTGGATTTTGAAGAGGCACCCTTTAAGAAAACTTTAGCTTGTGCCCTTGTCGTTGTGTTGACCTCCCTATATTCCATTTTTTCCTTGACTTTTATAACATTGACCTGCTCATCATCAGTGTAGATATGATTGATTATCAGATCATGAATATGATTCACACTTTTTCCTGAAGACTCACCTTTTTGATAGTTGGGAAAAGGGTTGTGAAATTCTTGGTGGTCTTCATTTGATTATTGATGTCCTTCTATTGTGATGGTTCCATTTTTTATTAAGTCTTGAATGGTATTCTTCAAGGCTTGACAGTTATTTGTGCAATGACCTCTGCATCGATGATAGTCACAATAGTATGCCTCATTCCATGATGGAGGCTTCACACTGGGTTCATAGTTTCATTGAGGGGGCAAGGTAATGAAATTTTTAGCCATCAACTCTTTAAATGCAGATTCCAAAGATTGACCTAGTGGAGTGTAAGTTCTTCTATTGGAGAAGAATGAAAATCTTTGTGGATTTGTATTCGAGGTATGTCCTAAGGAATTGTTATTGTTATTGGTTCCTCGGTAACCTTGGTTATTGGCAGTCCCTTGATTGGGAGTAGAATGTAGATTCACATTGTTCCTCAGAGGAGGAGGATTGTTCCCTTGATTTATGATTGATTTGACATTGTTATAATTGTTGTTGTGAGCCTGAGTACTTGGAGCACTAAGGAAAAATGGCTTAGTCGAGATATGATTCAAATCAACAACACCATCATTCACCATGTTTTTGTTGTGAGTCCAAAATTTAGACTTGTCTTGATTGTTATATGATTAAATGAGCTAGAGTTGTCCTTGTCGAGTTTTATTATTCCTCTTTTGACCAAAGCACTTTCAATGGTGATAGCATCTTCAATAAATTTCTCAAAAGAGGGAGGACAATGTAAATTCAAATGATAGCTCATTTCTGAATTTAAGTTGTTAATGAAGGTGACCATCTTTTCCTTTTCAGGAACAGGACATGGATATCTAGTGAACATTCATCGCTATCTCTGAAGAAAAGTAATAAAAGGTTCACCAGGTTTTTGCACAACTTTGTAGAGATCTATCATACTGATTTGGTGTTGGATGTTGTAGGAATATTGTAATATAAACAGATTAATTAATTCCTCAAATGTATTAACATGAGGTGTGATTTTTGATAGCCATTCCATAGAGTGAGCTCCAAGACTACTAGGAAACAAACGCATCAAGTGTCTTCTGTTAGAGTAATAAGTTATTACACTTAATTAATTATATCATATTGGCTAATTAATTAAGTCACTTATCACTTTAGTTATTTAAGCTAAACTTAGGCACATTAATAATTAATTATTTATTAATTATTAAGTGTGCACACTAGGGTTTCCCTTTTAGGGTTTCTTGATCTCCTTCATAAGGATTGATCTCTTTGTAATATTTGATTCTCTTAATGCATTTTTACTTTGAGGTTTATAGAACATCTTCTTTGGTTCTGCATGCCTTTTGCATTTGACAAGTATCCCTTTGCATGTAGGTGATCTTGGTTTTCTAACATGGTATTAGAGCTCCAGACTTGCAGCTGCGTGCTTGTGATCTAAAGATATGGCCTTTCTGTGAGTTTCTAATGCAAGGGTTTCCACAGGCATCTTTTTTGCAAGATCTGGGAGTTGCAAAGCTTTTGGTGCATTTTCAGGCAGATCGGACCTCGCCATCAGATCTAGAGCATCTAAGAGATGAAAAACGACATATAATACGCCCTATTTAGGCGTCGGGAGCTTCTGAGGAAAAAAAATTGTTTCAGAGGTCGTACGGTCTGCGTAAGGCCCCCATGCACAATTCTCAAAAAAAAAAGGTTTAGGGTTTTTTAATATTTTTCCTACAAAATAAAAAGAATACATTAGTTTTTTTTTAAATCAAAAATCAAAAAAATAAAAGGAAAACATTTTTTTTTAAAACAACCATGCAAAAGTTTTTTTGACAAGGAAAAAGGCTTTAAAGCCTGCACAGGGTTTGTACTACGTAGGATTGCTCACCCTGTACCTACACGGGCCCCGCATACATCAGCATTTAAAAAACTGCCAGTGGTTTTCATTTATCGGCTAGCAGCTTCTTTCACCGGTGGTGGCTTCCACCAACCAGTCGGCATTCTGTGGTCTTTCCGGCTACTCCCTCAAAATCCAATGTGTTGCTTTCAATTGGTGGGCCGCTTCCTGTTCACCGATGCATCCAAACAACCAGCCCATTAATTATTTCTGACAGCTAATCCCAGCAAAATCCTGGCGGCAGACGTACTACAACCAGAGGCGGCGAATCCATGGAGAATATTCTCCAAAAAAATTCTGATCACAAATGCAGGGGAATATTCCCTTTTTCAAACTACATATTCCTCCTATGACCATCAAATATTTTGCAAGGGAGGCATTTTTTTTGCCCCGACGGCCAGATGGCCATCAAATTTTTTGCCTGCAGTGCTGACATCACCATGACATCATCGGCCGTATGGCCCTCTTTGCCCCTCCTAGCCCTAATTTTTCCTAAAGGAGTAGTTTTTTTCTTTTGGTCATAACTAGGGCATATGGTATCAAAATCAGGAAAATAAGATATCGCTGGAAAGCTGGTTCTGAGCACATTCTAGTGGTGCTATTTATATTTTAGTATTTTACTGTTTACCTAAATTTATTTCTGTTTGAAGTCAGATCTTTATTTTATGCTTTTGAGCTCATAATCTTTTGCCACGATCTCCGATTTTTGCTATCTTTGCGGCATTGGAAAGGTATTGAGGAGCTCTATGTTGCTATCTATGCACTTTTTCTTTATCTATCCTAGGTTGATCACTTAGTCCAGATTTGGTCGATGGGTTGTTTGGAGATTACTTGGATGTTTTGGCAGTTGGGAGGGTGCATCTTACATCTTTGCACTTTTTTTTCAGTAATACATCATTTAATAATCACTTGCTACTTTATAGATTCCAGAGTTGTTCCCGTTTGGATTTTTTGAGTGTTTCGTTGCATTGGGTCTGTTGTTGCTTTATCGTGATTCCTTGAGTCAATCAGTGACTCTCATCTGGTTTTAGTAGTAAACAAAAGAATATTTCCTTGCTTGCCAGTATCAAGTTCCAGTGTTACTCTACAGTGATCTTCCAGTGCTTCTTGCAGCAGTCATCTCTTTGTAGGGGGGTTTTGTCCCATTAAGTTTTTCCTTCTCTACCTCATTCTTGCATTGGTAAATGGGTACCTGATCAGGCCTAGTTGTTGGGACCCATCTTTGCTTTCATGCATCTTATTCTAGTGTTTTAGCTTCTTCCTAAGTTCATCTTAAGGGTGGGTGTTAGAGTAATAAGTTATTACACTTAATTAATTATATCATATTGGTTAATTAATTAAGTCACTTATCACTTTAGTTATTTAAGCTAAACTTAGGCACAATAATAAATACTTATTTATTAATTATTAAGTGTGCACACTAGGGTTTCCCTTTTAGGGTTTCTTGATCTCTTTCATAAGGATTGATCTCTTTGTAATATTTGATTCTCTTTAATGCATTTTTACTTTGAGGTTTACATAACATCTTTGGTTCTACATGTCTTTTGCATCTGATAGGTAACCCTTTGCATGCAGGTGATCTTGGTTTCTAACATCTTCATGATTGAACTCTAAAGTCATGTTTCAAAAGTCTCTAACATGATCGATTGGATCTGCTTTCCCATTATAATGATCAAATTTTGGAATTTCACAATGTTTGAGAAATGGAATCATGTTGAGACTTCGATCGAAAGGATAAGGACAAATGTCGTCAAGAGTATATTTCTTTGTTGTGGTTCCCCCTTGTAACTCTTTAATTTTTCCTTGAAGTGCCTTAATTTGTTGAGTCAAAGCACTAAAATTAGATAGGGGTGTTTCTTCAGGTTTGTTCTTCAAATTCTCGGTATCAAAGTCATGAGGAAATTTAGCTCCTTGGTGAGCTAGATAGAGGAAATATTTTTCTTTATCGCATTGCAAGATATTTTCTATGGCTTTGTGAAATTTGGGATCTTGCTCAGCCTCCCTAAGATGTTCTTCATCTCATTCCTCATCACTATCTATTTGGTTTTTTCTCATGTCTCTATAGTTGTGGAATGGATTTTCTTCTTTGTTATCCATGTCGTTGTTGAAAAGTGGATTACGACTTACACTATAAAGAGGATTACTACTTTCACCTTCTTCTTGAGTATTTCAGGTATGACCTTGTTGGATTTCGTCCTTTAATTTATTATAACAAGATCTTGTAGAAATAGGCATATGATTTTGAAGAGTTCTTCTAAACTTAGATCACAGTTCTGATAAGTGTGATAATGATGATATCTTGATCTAATAAGATGAGAATCTTATGATATGATCAAAGATGTTCCTAATTTTTTATTGTGGCTTCCAATGATGAAGGATGTCATAATCTTTTTGGGGAAGTTGAATCAATAACCAAAAGTTTGTTTGAAAGGTGCACTCTTAAGATTTGATCTTTGTTTTCGAAGAAAAGATTTTAAAATCACTGAAGGATTTGATCGGGATACGATGGATATTCAATAGAAGGTTGTGGTATATTATCAAACTCAAGAGGTTGGTTAAGATTATGTCATTAAGATAGAGCTAATCTCTGATAATAAGCTCGAGAATCCAAAGGCTCTATAGCATACTCATTAGTGAATCCCCTAACAAAGTCTTGGTATCTATGAAGAAATCTATGGTAATGAAGCAAGACGTGTCGACTTTTGTACAAAAAATTTATTCTTTGCAATGTTTTCTTGTACCCTAATTGTTTCTTGGGCTTCCTGATCCTGTTGGAAACTGATTTCTTGACAAATTTTGTTGATTTCCACTCTCTAAGCATGGGAGAATATCAAAATGTTACTAGACCAAAGATGTCAGAAAGTCAGGTGTGTGAATGATCTTAGTTGTTATTTTTTTCATGTTCATTTTAGATGATATTTTATCTGAATTAATGTGAATGAAAGCACAACAAACACTTTGAATTAAATGGAATGTAGCCAAACATAGATAAAGCAAGAACATCCTATGGTAAAGCCAAGACAATATCCGCTAGATTCCACGCAGGTTTCCCCAACCGCATATCGGTAGCATGTGAATTTAGAAGCTTGGTTGCACAGGCTCCCCCTTACATTGCACTCTCTTCTCAGGCCAACCAAGCTTCCAACCCCCATGAAACTCCCATGGAAGATTGATCACCTCTACTACAGACTGCAAAAGTGTGGATGCCTTCACACCAACTGGTGTTGTGCTAGAAAATAGAATGTTTTTGGTTTACTAAACAATGGTATTGAATTCGGACACCTATTCTAGTGGCCATACATGGGGCAAGAGATTAATCACCAATTAGGTGGCACTCCAGCCTAAAGAGGTTAAGTTCAACAGGGTTTATGGGAGTACTACTCTGTCTGTATGACACATCCACACTTGTAATCTTAGGTTTTCCCTTAAGATTCACATTTCTATACCGGTCAGAGGTAGCTTGGCTTTAGCTCCATTGTCAGTTTGAGTCAAGTTGAGGTGATGAAATCCCCAAGCAGGCCCAATTTCTAGAGACAATAATCATTTCTCTTACACCCAGGATCGCATCACTGCGCAAGGGGAGAGGATACTTCGGTTATTGTATCAGGGTTACACAGGGATAAAGTGGGTTGATTCAAGTTGCTCATAGATTTAGTATGCCAAGCTCAATGAAATGGACTACTAGAGAATGAGATTTAAACTAAAATGCATTCTATACTAAGACTCAAGTTTATGCTATGATATGATAAAATTACTGCTAAGATATGATTATTGCTAGAATGCTAAAGATGTGAGTGTATAAGCGTAATTGTGTGTGTGTATATATATCTATATCTGTGTGTAACCAATGCTTGGATTCGCACATGTACTTATAGAGTTTTTTGAGGACTTTGATTGGCTGAGTTGGTCAATGGCTATGATAATTCCTGATAGATCGAACAATCAAAAATGAATGAGACTGGAAAGAAAAATAGAAGGAAATGAATAAAGCAAGATTTTTCTATTTTCATGGAAGAGACAAGATGAGATGATGAAAAATCATCTTTTTTAGAAGATAATGGAAAGATATTGAGAAGATAAATAATGAATTATCTAATTAAATTATTTATTTATGGGTGCATGTAGATTTTTCTTAATTAAATAAATATTTAATTAAGATTTTGAGGAAATCAGAAGATTTCATAATTAAATGAAATATTTAATTATGATTTGAAGAAAATAGAAGATCTTTAATTAAATAAATATTTAATTAAATTTGAAGAGATGACATGTGTTATGAAATTAATTAAATAAAATATTTAATTAATTAGAAGAAAGTTTAAAATAGAAGAAAAGAAATATTTAAATTTAATTAAAAGTATTTAATCAAATTCGAAAGATGATAATTAATTTAAATAAATAAAATGTATTTATTTAATTAATCAAGAGACATGTGAAATAATAAAATAAAATAAATTTATTTAATTATGGTGGGAGAATAAAATGAATGAACCATATAATTAAATTAATTAAATTTAATTACATGTAGATGACTTTAGAGAAATTAATTAAATAATAAATATTTAATTAAATGTCAGGATTAATTAGATGTGACAAATTTTATACACATACACAATGCATCATAAATAGTATTCTACATTACTATTGATAGATCATGTAGGAGGATTCATAACTTGAGCTCTAATAAATATTTCATGCACTTGCAGGTTCACTTGGAGGACTAGAGCAAAGAGGAATGCACAACACTAAAGGCAACTCAAAGACAAGCTCAGGAAATTATGGCTATGTTCCCTCTTATTTTCTCTTTTCTCTTTTTAATCTTTAGTAGCATAGTGTACTCTTTATGATCCATTGTTTCAGCTATACTCCCACAACTTGTGTGGGACACTTGATTCTCCTTTTATCTGAAGGAATACAAACCAACATTTTGTACAATTCTTGTTCAATAATTTTGAACTTCTCTTTGCAACAAATGTATGAAACATTGCATAATGAACATCTGAATACATAATGAAGTACTTTCTTTTATATTTCTTGCAATATTTAATGCTACAAATGATGAATGGAAAACTAAAACACATTGCACTTTCTTTTAAACTCAAAACTCAAAACATGCAATGGTTTAAAAAACTATAGAAATAACTAAAAAATTTCACCTTAAAATGAATTTTGAATAAACCAGTTCTGTCAATTTGAGCTGTGGTGAAAAATTGATAACATTTTTGGCAACCTCTACTAGATGCTTTCCTGCTAAGAATTAGTCCAGTTGTCTTATATAGATCCATTGGGCATGGAGTCAATTTTTCCCTTCTAAAACTCAAGAGTTCTAAAAAATCTAAAACTTGCAACACCAAACATCAACAAAAACCAAAAAAAACAAACAGAAGTGAACCTACAAGGCTCTAGTGGCTAGAAAATAATGTGCAGAAGCACTTATGGAAAAGAAACTACTGAAAAGAAAAGTGTTCCAAGCACTTATTAGTAGCAACTACTCTACTATAGCACATGGGTAGAACTTAGAACCTTAGAAACAATGTTTTAAATGGATCCCATTGACTAGGATTGGGCGTACTTCTTTGCTTAACCTTGAGAGTTGAAATGAATTATGCTCTTTACATTCCGTTATTACATATGGGCCCTCCCAAATTGCATAAAATTTTGAGTGTATCCTAGGTTTATTCCTTTTTTCATCCCATTTGAGCATGAAATCTCCAACAATAAATTCTTTGAACTTTGTTTCACATAATTCTCTTATCATGTTATCATTCAATTCTTCATTCAACTGAAAGTTAGCTTTCTAGGATAAGATTTTGTCCAAGTAATTTTCATAGAATTTGTGTTCACTAATAGACATTGACCCCATTGTGGTCATACTCCTTTGAACTTCAACATCAAAATTGATCATTCCTTCTAACCATTCGGTTTGAAGTTGTGACTCAATAATGATTGCATCTTCACAATTTTTAGCAGGGAACTCAAAATCCTATAGAAACAGATTTTCTTTAGTTAAAAGATCTTCCCTCTTGAAGTAATTTTCAATGGCCCTACTTCAATGATAAATTCTTCTTCAAAGACCTCCCCTTGATCCAAGGTTTGATCATCAAAATGCATCTCCATTAATCAACCTCTCCATATTCTTTGGGGCTTTCTTCATTATTTGAAGCTTCATTTTCAAAATGTAATTTCATCAATTCTTTAATAGATGTTTCATCTTTTCTGAGGTCCTCCTCTTGATCTAAAACTTTACCTTCAAAGAGTGGCTCCTTCTATTCTTTAACAACCTCCTCATCCTTCAGGAACCTTGTGTCACCAACCAAATATTGACCTTGGCCTTTAACCAAGTTAGAGACTATTGTATTAGACTCATGCATTATGTAAATCCCTAACCTTTCCTCCTTGGTGTGACTGAAAGGATCAAGCTCATGATATTAGATAGCCCTCTTATCCAAATTATTTTCTTTGTTGGGTGTGTTGGGGTCTGCAATCATGGGTTGATTCTCTAGTCCATTTGTGGAGTACATGTTAGCATTTACTGGGCTAGGAATGTAGGGTTTGATGTGGTCTTTAGCTAATGGCTTGGACCTAAGGGTCACTTTGGTGCAATATCTAGTTCTGAAGAAAAGGTGAGACCAATCAGCTGATAAGAATCCTCCTAGTTTCGTAGTAAAGTCTCTTGAGAGACACAGTGCAAAATGGGGAGGCAACTCAATCACATGAACATCGTGGGAAAATGAAAAGTTGGGGAAAGCATGTAATGTGAGGGATAGATATTTAATGATTCTTGTTGTTTGAACATCAGATCCATCTAATTGAACAACTCCTTTTGACATGGGTTCATAAACTAAACCTAACTTATCAGCTAAGCTTTTAGGCATGACCGAGCTACTAGCACCTAAGTCTATCATGCAGTTATGGACAAGTTTATCCCATATAATAATACTTAGATAGAATGGTGGGGGTTTTAGTTCCTAACATTTCTTCCTAGCTTTTATCTCTAAGTTGTTCACAAGAACAATTCTACTCTTTTCTACATTAACAACATTTGAAGATGAAATTTTAGCCAATGCATTTTGTAAAAAAACTTTTATGGCCTAGAATATGCAGTGCATCCATAATGGGAATGCTGATTGTAGCTTTCTCTAAATTCTCAACCACATTAAAAGACATAGGACTTACCTTTTGTTGTCCTCTCAAAAGAATTTTCACCTTCGATTGTGCTACAGGGACAGTTTGAGGTGGAATGGCATCATTTTTCTCCCTTACAACTTATTGTTGTGAATTTATAACTTGTTGTTGTGAGTTCACAACTTGTTTTTCCACTTCAACTGCTCTCCTTTTTTACTTTGTGTTTTCTTCAATAGGCAAGGCTTCAATAAGCGAACCTTCCTGGTTCTATCCTTGGAAATGGTTAAATCCATAGTATTCAACACTTTTCCAATTCACTAAAGCAACCTCAGAGTTGCTTGGTTGTTCCACATTCTCGCTTGGAAAATTTTCTAATCCAACATAATGATTCTATACCATGAGAGCTTGATTTTGCATCCTACTCATGCACACAGCCTGGATGTGTGATTGATTACATGGGTAGCACCAATCATGCTCTTTATCCAAGTAGTTCTATAGTATGAGCTCTCTTGAGGGGCCAACAACATTGGGATCATAGGGCTGAAAAGGCTTGGGATTAAATCCCCTTTTTTTCCTTGGAAATCATTCTAAAATGGTGGTTGATTCTATTGATTTTGCTTGTAAGGATCTTGGTAAGGCCTATTTTCATGACCAACATGCTTCTTGAGGCTCACAAATTCATTGCTAAAGGTTTAACCAAAATTTTGTAGCATATTTTTTATCTCCTAGATTTCTTTGGTTAGGTCTATAATGACATTTTCTTAAACAACAGCTTAATAACCTATTTTTGGGACTGAAAGAACAGCAACAATAGGAGGAAAATTCATGGGGGATGATTGGTTGAATTTTGGGAAAAACAGGTGTGGGTAGTCTGGGTGCTATCTTCCCAGCTTGAATGAGATAATTTTCAGCCCTTATTACAATTTCATAGGCATTTGGACATGTAAAAACCCCCATGGATTGTATGATAATTGAGATTTCACTATTCAAGGCTTTTATGAAGAATAGAAAGGTGTGCTAAAGTGAGGGATTGACTATCAAAGGTATCCTATCCCAGGTTCTTTGGAACCTATAATTAAAATCAGCCATATGGTCATGGGGATCCTGCTTGATGGTGCTCAACTGCTTTATCAATGAAAGGTGGCCTGAATTTTCCATGAACTATCTATGAAGACCATCACCAGGCTAGTCCCATGTTGCAATGTAATTGGCTAGGAGTCCTCTAAACCACTAAAGGTCTTTCCCCTTCAATGAAGTAGCTTGCAACTTTATAGCCACATTCTCCTCTGTCACGTTGTGCATCGAGCATAGTGTTGCCACATCTAGGATGTTATCAATAGGGGTAGTTTTTTCTTCACCAATGAAGTATGGTAGACCTTTAAGTGTTGTTAATGGGATGCTATCATGTTGATCCAACAATAATGGGCTGCCCCCATTAAACAGTATGAAGGAAAATTGTCTCACCATAAGAGGTGCTTGAGACATTGGAGTTGGGTTAATCTTCATGGAAACAATGGGACTAAGCTCCAGAGGTGTGGACTTCGCTCTTCTTGCTGAATCAAAGGTCCTCCTTAGTGTTTTTCCTCTCCTTCTTTGTGGGGAGAGCTGCAAATACTCAAAAGGTGTTGGACTAGATCTGGTCTAGATCCTTCTCATAAGCTGTTTGCACCAAATCTACAATGTATAAATTTGGAATTATCAAGTATATTTTAAGACCTCTATAGGAAAAAAATTGTTTCATATACTGAACAACAACTTACAACTTAGAAAATGACTCTAAAGACAAGACTCTAGAGTCCTGCCAAAAATTGTTGGCAATCAGGATTGCACCCTTAGCCAAGTTAGACTTTCCTATCCTATTGCAATGTGGAAATTCCCTCTGATTTTTGGGTAAATCAATGAGTGAGAGTGAATCTCCAAAGTGGGTTGGTTCCCTCTAGTAAACAATCTAATCTAAATATTTTCAAGTGAAAGGGAAAGGAAGAAAATTGAAAAGTAAACCCTACAACCTAAGATTATTAACTAGAAATTCAGTGGTCTTGACAACTTTATACTCACAACAATCTCCTTTAAAGCTTTGATTCTCATAATTCCACCCTAAAACTACCTAATTCAATAGTAATTTTCTAAAAGGATCACTAATGGAACACAAAATGCAACCTAAATTAGAATAGACTCCTGAAACAAAATTCACAAAACCAAGACATAAAGATGATTCAGCTCTTGAATCATAGTCAACATCAATTGATATTGTAAAGTTTAGACAATAAAATGGGAAGGATAATCCTACTATTTTTATTGAAAAATGAAGGAGTACAAGCTCAAAATTTGATTCAAAGAAGTTTACAAGTCTCTCTCCAGTGAATATGAGAGTAAGAAACATAATTTTGAACCACTAAGAAATTAAAATTTCTCCAACTTATAGCCTTCAAGTGACATCAATGGAAAGAATACAAAAATTACCTTCATCTGCATCTCATAATGACATTTTTCCCATTTTCGATCTCAAGGAAAAAGCCTAAAAAATAGTTCCATAATCTACTCCAAACTACATCAAAATGATGGAAACTTTCCATCTCCAAAGGGTCCATCCAAAAATCCTCAAAATTAGGTGCAAACAACTCAAGAATAGAAAGTCCAGATTGTCATATCTTTTCCAAATCTTCCCAAGAACTCCAACTCAAGTACTTCTTTAGATAACAATTAATTAAGCAATTCATAAGAATATTACTTAATTGATGTTTTACAATTTGCAGTTTCAAAAATAGAAAGCCCTGTTACATTCCCCTTTAATGCCAACTAGACTTCAATTTGATCTTAGATATTCTGATTTTGCAATTCTAGGAAAAATTTCCTACTTTGCAAAATCAAAATATTAAAGACGAGACCCTTGTTTAATTTTTCAATGAGAAAATCATAAAAAATAATTTCAAGCACATGTTATGTTTACTCCATAGTCAAAGAGGGAAACCTAGGGTGCTCAAAACTTAGACAAAATTATGAGACATAAGGTTATTAACTTGATTTTTATGCAAGGCATGAAATATTTCTAAGGCACAAGGAAGACACGCTACAATGAAAGGGCAAAATCATATATGATTTTCTCTAAAAATCAAAGAAAAGAAATAAGGCTAGGCTTGACCTAGCATGACCACTCATAAGGCTAGGAACAAGTTATTAATATGGAATTTGATTTTGAAAAAGAATGTAATTAAAATCACATTTGAATTGAGCACATGGGGAGAAACCCTAACAATGAAACCGACCCCTATCTCACATTTTGAACATCATTTCACTTGGAAAATTGGGAGCAAATAGGGCTATGCATTCAACTGCCATGGAGAACTATGGTTTGAGCTAGAAAACCCACCATTCAACCTACTTTCATGTTGAATTTTTATGCATTTCCCTTTTTATTTGATGGTGAGTTGTTTGTTTGCATATTGGTATCTTTTGACTCCATTCAAATGAGAAAATGGGCCTATGAGCCGCGACCATGACTAGTTTTTTTATCCATTTTGTGTGTTTTATGTCTTTTTTGCTTCTTTTCTTTACTTGGCCACCATGAGAGAGCTCTAGAAAAAAAATTGGTGAAGGCTTGGTCCTAGGCTTGGACTGGTTTTTTGACTCCCATCCATGGTAAGCTCCATTTTTTTCTATATTGTGTATTTATTTCTTTAAGAGCCTCAATTTTTGCTCACTCAATAAGAAAAAGCTAAGCATGAATATTTTTTTCAGTTTGGCCTTTGCTTGTGCTACAGCTTCACCATATACATTGCTCTTATTTCTATAAAAAATAATTTTTTTGGGCTTGACCCATGATGTAGAAATGAATGGCATTTGTAAAGAAGATAGCTCAGGAGAAAACATGTGTTTTGTCTTTGTTTCCAAAAGCTTTTAGACCATCCATGGCCACGGCCATTAGCTTTAATATCCCTATTTTATCAAAGCTCATGAGTTTGAAACATTTTTGTTTCTCTAGCATTTGCATTTTAGATACAAAACCCCTAGTGGGTTTGCTTTGTGGAGAAATAAAATCTCCTCTCAGGCCGTAGCCATGAGACTACTAGCTAGGGTTTTAGTGTATTTTATCTCTTACACAATCCTCTAAATATCAAAAACAATGAATTATGTCATTTTCATGGTTTTCAAACCCATCATGGCAGTGGCCATTAGCTTTAATGACTTTATTTTTCTGAGTTACACCTCTTGTAATGAGCTCGAAACATATAGATTTACCTATATTTTTGTGTTTAGAACACAATACCCTGAATGGGTATCACCATTTGTAAAAGAAATGCACACATTGTTAACAATCTCTCACTTTCTATTTGCTTGAAGTTCATAGATACAATGAAGCTCAACTTAATTTGATAATTTTTAGTTACTTACCAAAAACATTCTTTCTAGCATGAGTTGTAATGACAATTGCACACACTTGCACACAAAGAACTCAACATACTCTCAAATGCACTATAAATTGATGCTTTCATTTCACTTACTTGTAAGGCTACACTCAGCCATCATGGTATTTTTTGTTTGTTTCCATCCATTCCATGGACTTGAATACTTCAGAAAATGTATCTCAAGCTCTTACTTTATCACAACTTCATGTTGCACTGCAATTAAATGGATTTTGTAGCATCAATTATTTTGGAGCCAACCTTTAGTTTCTTGTATTCCATTGACATCAACAATGCTTCTTTTTCCTTTACTTATTGACTTTCATGCTTTACTTGCAACCACTTACAATTCTTTTTCTCAATGGAGACAACCTTTATTTTGTACTCTTCATGCATTTTTATCTTAGGCAACAAGAGTTGATGAGTCCATTCTTTGCATAGAAGTTTTTGAAATACAACACCATGATGAAGGTGTTCTGAAGCTTCTCAAATTGCTTCAGTTGTTATTGTTGATATATGAACAAAGAATTATGTATTCTTGCTCACTCTCTCATTCCATGATGATGTACTCCTCATGATGATTCACTTGAGCAATTAATCATATATGTTCTTCAATTCATTGCATTTTCAGACTTGATTGTCCTAGATGATCGCTTGGTTGAGCTCTTATGACACTTTTGATGTACTCCTTCAGATGCATATCTCTTTTGAGCAATACCAAATTATTTCCTTTCTCAACCCCTCTATGGAATTTTAAGGGGTATCATGTCGATCTCAGTCCTTGTGGGATCCCATTTTACACCACATGCTTTAAAATCTTGAAAACGAGTCAACAACATGGCTTTTCCTATACTTGCACAAGAAAAAAATAGTGATAGATTAAAACAATAAATTCAAAAGTTTCTTATGATGTTTCCTCCTTGGTATTCTCTTGCACTCTTTTTGTCTTTGCTCAATTGACTAAATGCATCATAAACAATATTCTACATTACTCTTGATAGATCATGTAGGAGGATTCATAACTCGAGCTCTAGTAAACACTTCATCCACTTGCAAGTTCACTTGGGGGATAGGAGTAGAGAGGAATGCACAACACTGAAGGCAACTTGAAGACAAGCTCAGGAAATGACAGTTATGTTCACTCTTATGTACTCTTTTCTCTTTTTAATTTTCAGTAGCGTAGTGTACTCTTTAAGATCCATTATTTCAGCCACTCCCATGGCTTGTGTGGGACACTTGATTCTCTTTTTATCCCAATGAAAAAAAAATAACATTTTGTACAATTCTTGTTCAATTTTGTACTTCTCTTTGCAACAAATGTATGAAACATTGCATTATGAACATCTAAATATAGAATGAAGTACTTTCTTTTACATTTCTTGCAATATTTAATGCTACAAATGATGAATGGTAAACGAAAACACATTGCACTTTCTTTTGAACTCAAAACTCAAAACATGCAATGGTTTAAATAACTACAAAAATAGCTAAATGTCACCTATCATTGCCTCTTTTGGCTATTTGATCACCTTTCATGTATATGTAAAAGAGCAATCTTGGGATGTGGATGACATGCCTTAAGTTGGCTCCCATGTGATGTACTGAGTTATGCATTTTGGGGGAAACCCTCTTTTCCTTTTCATGTTTTGGCTACTTTAAAGTAATTTCTCATAGTAAGGTGATAGAAATTTCTTCAAAGTGGGGGCATACATTGGCATTCTTTTGGCATGATTTCATTTGCATTTTTCCTTTTCATGTTCCTTGATGCAATTTTTCTTTCTTTATGCAATGTGTTTTTTCCTTGGTGGTGTCTTTGGGTTTGAATTCCTCTGAGAGCATGATATTTCCTTGTCCTCTCTTGGAAACATTAGATACAATGTTCCCCAGGATGATACATTGCACTTTTCCTCTCTTGGAAATAAGATGAGACCTTTTGCACTTGTCCTCTCTTGGAAGCATTGGGTATGATGTTCCCCAAGACAAGACCTTATATTTATTCTCTCTTGGAGATGTTAAGCATAATGTCCCCTAAAATTAAGACCTCACATGAAATAAGCAAAATCCCTTTGAACATCCCTCTTTCTTATTAATTTTTTTCCTTTTTTCCTTATTAAATTCATGGAGGTATGGATTTGATATGGACTTTCTAGGGCTCACCTAGTGAAGAACAATCTTCACTAGCCCTTGTGAGCATGCATTTTTGTACCTTATTAAAGTCATGGAGGTATGGCTTTGATATGGTCCCTTGGGGCTGACATGGTGAACAACTAGCTTCACTATCCCTTGTGAGCATGCATTTTTGTACCTTATTAAAGTCATGGAGGTATGGATTTGATATGGTCCCTTGGGGCTCACCTAGTGAACAACTAGCTTCACTATCCCTTGTGAGCATGAGTTTTGTTTGCATAGTGAATAGCATGTTCCACTTGTAAACCTTTTTGGAAAAACATCCTAACTTGGTCCACCGTATTCAATGATCATTCGATGCTTGATCCATTGCATTTTTCCTTTTTATTTTTCTTTTCTCCTATCATTGATGGTGTATGTTTTCAATCTGGTTATGGCTTAATATATCATCCACAAGTGTGTTATTTTGTTCCTATGTTGGTTTGTCATAGGATATCAACCTTGGGGGATTGATCATCCCTCTTGATCATTGTCATCCTATCTTACCAAAATTTGTTCATTTGAACCCCTCTTGATTGTGTGGTTGGCTACTTTAGTCTCAGTTTGAAGTAAGTTCATCCTCTCATTAAAGTGGGGGCTAAATGTAGTGTAGTAAAATGCATACCCTTGCATTTACACACTTTTTTTAGATTGTCTTGCTTTATTTATGCTTATTTATGGCTTAATTGGTCCTATTTTGAACACACAAGCCTTACGAATTATATCTTTTTTATGGAAAATCCTAAAAAATATTAAGTGATAAATGATAATTTAATGTTTCTCTTTGTGTGTCCCTAATTTTTGGACTAGGACTAAAACACCACCTAGGGCATCTTTGTCCCCCAAAGGTCTTGGGATATGGATTTCAAATGTGTCTTAAATGCGCTAATTTATTAGTGTCTATACCCCCAAATTTGAGACTAAGATTCCATCTACGGCGTCTTAGTCCTTCATAGCACTTTTTGATAGCATTTTTACATTTCCAGAATCCTCATTACATTTCCATACTTCCCAGGTACACATAACCTAACTTGGTGTAGCTTAATTTCATCATTTCTACTCATTATTTGGCTTGCATTACTAGGTTTTATGAGTCAAATGTTAAAGTGTTTTCTAGCTATTTTCTTGGTGGTGAATCCCTAAAATATTAAAGAACCCCCTCCTAGGTCCTCCTTGTTGAGAATTGACTCACCTTGTGAGGTTGATAGTCCATCCAATTAGGACTCCTAGGAAATTATTGAATGAATTGAGGAGAATAGTGGTGTTCTATGACATAGAACAAAAAGCACCCATTTTCCTATTGTTCAACACCACAATAGAACAGTTGAATTGGATTATTAAGTGGGAAGTTGTTAAGTCATCCTTAGTCAATATGCCTACACCAATAAAGGTTTTGTTTACTTTTGAGTGCATTATTGGGTGATGTTTATCTATTTGAGCTTGTGAGTTCTTTCCTTGTTGCTATGCATGTATTGATATGTGGAACATATGAGGAATGTGTATGTATATACACATGCATGATGATGATAAACTATATGCACGAAGGAACATGTGCATGATGGTACATATGTAGACATATCTATGCACACTCATGCACACGTTTCTTATGTGCATGGAACTATCTAATGGCTCTCATGGCATGTATATGTATACGTATAGACATATCACTCATAGGCTCTTATCAATATCATAGTAATTGTGTATGATTTTGGTTTAGGAATCAAATTTGTATATATATATATATATATATATATATATATATATATATACATACATATATATATAACGTACATAAATACATATATCCATACATATATATGTATCCATATACACGTATGGTGGCAAATAGACATGCCCATATGAATGTATCGATACATGTATACATATGCATATAGGTCATAGAGGCATATATATAAATATATATGTATGTATACATAACCAATATATTAATACATGACAATGTGATTGCTATCTTGATGTATTCATTTGTATATCAATTATATATGCATGTTTTATTGACATATGATAAATATGGATATATACTAACATATACATATGTGTGTGTGTGTGTGTGTGTGCTAATATATATATATATATATATATATATATAAGTATATATGCATATATGTTATATATATAGATATATATATATATATATATATATATATATATATATATGATATTTGCTTTGAGATCGACTATCTAAACCAATGATTATTAGCTGATTTATAATTAAATCAAAGGTCAACTATGAGATAGTAGTGACTATATTCTTTAGCTACATTATACTCTTGTTGTCTACAAAAGAAGAGTTTATAATCTACAAATATTGAGAAATCATTAAGTTGATGAATGATGATGGAATAAGTTGACACCTTTTGTGGAGAGCCATGGACTTAGTAAACTATTTATACCATATTTTTGAGCATCAACCAACATCTGTAAAGGTGTGGAAACTACTCGATGAGTTTTTCAAATTGATTTATTATGTGAATTGACTCACACCAAGACTAAGTTGATACAATATTGGTTTCACATACTTGATATTGATTATTTTCGATAAGAAGGAAATCATGCCATCTTTGAGAATGAATAATGATGATTTGGTGCCACCTTTGAATCTGTTAGGTCTCAAAAATGCAATTTTTAAACCTTAAGATGGTGCTAGTCTCTTAATACATTTTTGGCTAATGAACGAGGTGAATATGATTGATCACCCCTTGCTCTTTAGGCTTTACTAAACCTAGGTAGTTGTACCTAAGTGATAAGGTAGATTTGAAGGATTGATATGATATTTAACTTAGGAAATATTCTCACAATGGCATATGGGGGTGAAGTAGTTGCAAGGCTATTGACAAGTTCCTACTGTAAATGTTTTCAAGAATCAAATGTATGAGTAAAGTTTGTATAAAGTTGTTCTAAATTTAGCCACTGCCTACTATATTGGGTGAATGGAGTTGAGAGGTGGATTATGATGATGGTAATAGATATGTGATAGATAGATGTATTCCTTAGCTTAACTCTAACTTGTTGGGCACTTGGAATGTTTGCACCTTGTACAAATATGTAGGTTAGTCAGCTAATATACTCTTCTTTATAAATCCCAGTGGCATTCTCCCAAATTATTGTGATATCATGAAAGGATTTTTAATTCTTAGCCTAAGGGAAACCAATCAAAATAACCAATTTAAAAGGATTTTAATCCTTGGAAGTAACCGATTAAAACAAATTAATTCAAAGTATTTTTAATTCACTCCAACTAGAACCCATTAAAACAACCACATAGCAACAACAAATGTCTCCTAACAAATTTTATAAATTTGAATAACTTAAAAGAACCACTTTGGAGACATCACAAAAACATATAAGCATGCAAATTAACACAAGAGTTGAACACTGAAAGTAGATCACTTATTATGAATAGTCTTCTCCATTATATTGCTTTAAAAGATGTACATTAATTGCAGCAATTTTGGAAATATGGAAATGGATGGATGGAATATGCTATAATGTAACCTACTATTACTACTGATAATGATGATAGTGATAATGATTCAAAAATGGGCCTTGGTTTCTCTTTTTATATGGGAAGAAATAAGCTACAGTCTTATTCACAAAAAGCTACATCATTTGATAACTAAACAAGATTAACATAAACATAAAAATTTAATGATTTTTCAGTGGATGTACCACAATCAAGTAGTCTCCAACAAGCACTTGTGATCACCAAAGACCTGTTCAAGGCTCATGCCCCATGATAAGGCACCCACGACTACAAAATTTCATTATCCTATCATCCCTTATTTGACTCATGTAATGAATAAACTGATCTTCAACACATGTTCTATATATCCTATCTTTGCATAAGTGTCGGCATTGTTTATGATATCCTTCATTACATATTCAAATACTTGTCCTAGATGCACATGTTTTTTTCTTAGTACTTCATATTCATCATTAATTTCATCTAGGTCCATTAGAAAATACTGAGTTATTGTTAATGTAATTAATATTTAATTACACTTGCATAACTTTACTTAGGTAATATTTTAATTCCTAGGTTTATTACTCTCATCCTTATCTTGTTGAGCTATCTTGTTGATCAAGATAAGATTAGGGTTATGCATACTTTGATTTTATAAAGAAAATCATTCTCATGTAATTAAGAATTCCTGAATAATATTATTTTCACATCTTTTTGTAAAGCTCTTGCTTTTTCTATTTTTCTCTTCTGTGGAAGGCTTTTCCGGTTTGCATTTCAGATCTCGGTTTCTAACATGGTATCAAAGCCTTGATTTGCAACCCCTTCTCAGATTTTTGAAAAAATCATTGCAGAGCTCATTCAGGATTCCTCAAGGGTATCATACCTTGAGTTCATTTATGAGGCATTTTGGATCAGATCGGGCTTCACCATTAGATTTCGAGCGTTGGGAAAAGCCAGGATTGGCTTTTGTTTTCCAGATTTTGGCCATTATTTTCCAGATCCATGAGGGTTTCAATATAGAATATTTTTTGCAAGATCTAGAGGCATCCAATTTTTTGGAGCAGTTTGAGTACAAACAGAGGTCACCATCACGTTCACAACAGCCAAAAACCCTAAAAATGACTTTCATTTTGTCGATTTTGGTGAATTTGGTCTAGAAGGAAAAAAATTTCTTGAGGGGCCATACAGCCACCCCAGCATGTAGTCTGAGGCTTGAAAATCCAAAAAAATATTAAAAAACATGTTTTTTCGGTTTTCGTGCAGATGCCTCCAATGTTGAAGAAACCCGCCACTCAACAGCCATCGAGCGACCACCAGGCGGCCACTGGTCTGCCACCACCACCAGCACTCCCCACTAGTCTGTCACCTCCCTCACAGCCCCGACGGGCCCTTCATTGCTCCGCTCTGGTCCTATGGTGGACCAGGAGCTTGGCCTCCAACCCTCGCGGGCTCCGCTTGCCTAGTTGAGGTCGTATGGGGGACCGGGCGCTATGTGCCCAGCCCCTGTCTGACCCCTCTACAGTCCACTAGTCATATTGAGAACTAGGGGCTCCACCCCAGCCCCCAAACTACTAGCCCTTGGTCATGCATAGGACTACGGGCCAAATTTTTTTAGCCCACTAGGGGCTTGCAGGCCTTATTGGGCCTTCTGGAGCACTTTTCACTAAATCAGGTGTATTTTCTACATACAATGTCCCTTTTTCACAAACGAGATACTGTTGGAAAGATAATTCTGATGCCAATCCAATGGTGAAGGTCTTTTTACCATATTTTTCTTCATTTTTATTTTTTAGTTCCTTGAACTCAGATGAAGTTTTTTTGCTTTGAAGGGAATATCTTTTGACACGGTGATCCTTTTTTCATCATTCTTGCAGCGTTGGAAAGTTGGTTTTGTCCTCTACATAGATATAAGGTCTACTTTTATTCATGTTTGAATTATATCCTTTTACAATCAATGGGTTATTGTACTAAATGAACTGAGATAAAGTTCCATTAGGGGGGTTTCTTGCATAATAATTTGATTAGAGTGTGCATGCACTTTGATCTCCATCTTGTATTGATGGAAAATCACATTGGTTATTTTGTTTCTTAGTTTATTTTGGCTACATTTTTTCTCTAGTTTGACACATATCAGATTCACATTGATTCACACTTTAGATTAAGAGTTTATGTTTCTTAATTCGCATTGGTTCAGATCCTTCTTAGTTTGAGGGCCATTTTTTTATGGTTAATGTTCCAGAGTCTTTATGGTACTCCTTCCCATGGAATATTTTTAGTTTCATTTTGGCATCGACATTGAGATACATGGTTTCCAGATTCTGTCATCATTTCATCTACTATTGCTTCACAGATTCCAGGGTTGTTCCAATTTGTGATTTTTCCAGTGTTTCGTGGCATTAGGTTTGTTGTTGCATTATTATGATTCCGATTTGGTTTCTTGTAGAAAGAAGTATCTTTCCTTGCTTTTTAGATTGTGGTTTCATTGTTACTCCATAGTGTTCTTCTAGTGCTTCTTTGCAACAATCATCTCATTGTAGGGGGGTTTTATCCCACTGAGTTTTCCTTCTCTACCTCATTATTTCATTTGTACTTGGGTACCTAATCAGGCCTTGTTTTTATGACCCATTCATGCTTTATTGCATTCATCTTAGTTTTAGGTGCTTTTTTTTTTAGTCTCCCTAAGTTGCACTTATGGGGGGTTGTTAGTGTAATTAATATTTAATTACACTTGCATAACTTTACTTAGGTAATATTTTAATTCCTAGGTTTATTATTCTCATCCTTATCTTGTTGAGCTATCTTGTTGCTCAAGATAAGATTAGGGTTATCCATACTTTTCTTTTATAAAGAAAATCATTCTCATGTAATTAAGAATTCCTGAATAATATTATTTGCACATCTTTTTGCAAAGCTCTTGATTTTTTTGTTTTTCTCTTCTGTGGAAGGCTTTTTTGGTTTGCATTTCAGATCTTGGTTTCTAACAGTTATCTCATCCTTCCATGCATTCTAGTCTTTGGATATTTGTAGTTAAAACCATGGAAGCTATAGCTATTACAACAGGAGCATCAATTCCTAGGACTTGACCAGCTGAATAGTAGGTTTACTGATAGTATTCCTCAAATGAGTCCATAGGAAATGATGGTTTCTTGTCACTAGAGAATCTTTTAAGTTGTTTTCTTGGGCCCTTTGCAGAGGTAGTTTCCATCTCTTATAACTTGCATCCATGGTCTGATACTCTTCTAGCAAGTCTCTTATACTCAAATTTACCTTCATGGATGTGTCTAATTGAAAAACCATGCAAATATAGTCATGTGTTATGATAATAAATTGTGAGCCATCATGGGAATGGATTGCCCTCATTTTAGGGTTGTAGTTTCTAGCCAATGCCTTCATCAATTCTACATTGACAAACACATTAGGCATGAAATGTTTTTCAAATTCATGTTTCAAGGATTAGCGACAGGCTTGTATCTATTTTTTTCATGTATTGATATATAAATAAATCATATCCCCTCTATGGAGTCCACACATCTCCAATATTTTTGTGTTTGTCTTCTAACATTCATAGGAAGGATTTAATTGAGTTGTTCTCCTAGATTTTAGGCCAAACCCAGAACATTGATCCATTAAATCTTGGTTTAATGGTCTAGCCTCTATTTTCTTCCTCTTTGCTCTTTGTTTTTCTGGGGTTCTATTCGTCTCTAACCCTACTTTCATAATACTTCAAGAAATTTTTATAGAACACATTGAGCTGAGCCAAGAACACTTACTTGAACCAAGGTCATGATTTTTGAGCTAATTTTTGTCATCCAACTCTGCCTCCTCAATATTCAGAAACACTTTGCAATGATTTTTATCTCTTAGTAGTTAGATATATCAATATTTAGCATGCTTGAACCGATTCTGGTTCATAAATGAACCTCACACCACCTTTGTAATCACTTGTAGTATTAATGGAATTTCTCTCCTCGATGTCTTTATTAGTCATGTCAACTAGGTAAGAAATCATTACATCATGTGGAGGAGACCTTGAAAAGATGTCCTTTTCTTTATTCAATATGTCTTTGATAGATTTTCAAAAATTTCAAAGAGACAATTGAGTTTTTCTCTTTGATCCCACCAAGTCTCTTCGATGGCTGCACCTCAAGCTTTGTAATTTTGACATTTGAATGTCGATGAGACTGGTGAACATTTCTCTCTGGTAAGCTTACGTCTCCTCAACATACCCATCTTCTTATTTTCAATAGTATTTCCTTGAATAACATCTTTTGTGCCTTTATAATATTGAAGAGACGTGTGGTTATCTCCCTTCAATGTCATATGGTCTCATCAACAATACATACTTCCATCTATGTTCCCATTGTTAGAAAGTTGAAGAGACCTTTGTCAAATCCAATTTGATGCCTTTGTGTCTCTTTGACAATCTTGTTCTTACTTGTTCCTATGGTGTCGAAGAGACTTCTTCATTTATCAATCTGACACACTGATGTCTCATCAACGTTGCCATTGTACTCACCCGATCATGTTCTACCAATGATTCACTATTTATTTTATAGTAATCTCTCAATGTACATGAGATATTTTTCTATTTCTTGAATGTAATATGATCATGTATTCTTTGAGTATTGGTATTGCTACATTTTTTCAAAGAGACATATCAACTTTTTACTCTAAAACATCTAGGTCTCTTCAATGTGTTACTCTTTAGAATGTTAGGGAAACATTTGAATAAGTCACTTTGAGGCAAAAGGGTCTCATTGATATTTCCAACAACTTTTTATTGGTATTGTTGAGGAGACAATGGTGCAACTTTCTTTGATATGGCATTGTCTTGGTGACGTACCATGCATTTCCAAGGAAGCTCTTAAAGAACGCGAATTATTTCAAAGTGACAATTAGATGACTTATTTTATGAGCTATGTACACTAGGAAATTTAATTTTTAACATCAAATATAGTAAAAAATAAGGGTGATGAGGCTTGTGATGGAAATGGAATGATAAAAAAAATGGAGGCACTAAAAAACCAAGTTGGATTTTTTAGCTCTAATAGTGGCTCCAACTAGGGATGAATGATCGTGAGGTCATTGCGAGAATCCAAAAATGATCTCTAGGGGGAAGACCATGGGTGAATGTGATTAAATGGGATGGGAAGGGGGGATGGGGAGCCTAAACTACAATGCATGGAAAATTATATTTTTAAGAAAATAAGTGTTTCAAGAATTGTCCGTGAACTAGAAATTCTTAATCTTCTCCTGACATGTTTTGAAATATTATAAGAATCTTCACCACCTTTCCCCATAACAACAAATGGTCCCATCCAAAGATCTTCAAACTTCCCATATTTTTCTATCTTGGCATCTAGCATTCCATAATAAAACCATGTCATTCACCTCAAACTTTCTATCTTTATCTCTTTTTTCAAAAAATTATTTTATTTGTGCTTGCATTTTTGTGTTACACTCCTGGGCCAAGCTTCTAATCTCAGCTAGTTCTACCAACTACTCCATTCTATCCTCCATAGGCTCAGGGGTGTCTAAATCTTCCTAGAGCATAAACTTATATACTAGTAAAATGTTTTGCATGGGCATCCTTGCTTGTGTCCCATAAACCAACTCAAAAGGTGATTTTCAAGTTGAATTTTTCACTGTGATTCTATCTACCTAGACCACCAGCCTCAATTTAGAGTCTTAATCCTTTTTAATTTTTTCCATTGTTCTTTTAATTATATTTAGGAAACTCTTGTTGCTTGACTCAACATTCCCATTTTCTTTTCAATGATATGGGGATCCATATGAAATTATTATTCCATACATGTCTCATAGAATTCTTTAAACTCTTTTGATCTAAAGCACATACCATTGTATGTGACTATCCTTATAGGTTTTCCAAATCTAGTGATTATATTCTTGATCAAAAACTTTATCACAACCTTAATATTGGTTTGTTTTGTAAAGATGTATTCTATCCATTTTGTAAAATAATTAGTTGCCACCAAAATCCATTTATGACCCCAAGAAGACTTTTTGGGTATTTCTCCAATGAAGTCAATTCCCCATTGATAAAATGGAGCTTTGACTTGCATTGGTCTAAGTGGCAATGCTCCTTGATACTTCATCTTCCCAAAAACTATTAACAATCTTCACACTTTCATACATAAGAAAAAGAGTCATTGAAAACTTTGGGCCAGTAGTATCTGGCTCTTAAGATCTTGTGGGCATTGGTCTTGGCCAAAAAAATATCCTCCACATACTCCCTTATGCATCTCCTTCAACATATGATTTGATTGTTATTCATCCAATCATAGCAACAACACTCCATCTCTTTTCTTCCAATACAAATCTTCATCCATCAAGGTTCTCTTTTGATTTTCATTCAATTCTTTAGGACATTTCTAGTTTTTGAGATAATACATTATATTGGTGTACCAAGGGGTATTCTCAATTCTAACAATCATACCTTCTTCCTCCCCTATGTTACATATTTGAGATGCCTCAAGATTGGTTTCAGCCATGAGCTTAGCCAACCCCTATCCTCCAACCAATTTGGTGATTTGTATTTCAATGTTAAACTCTTGAATTATGTTAATCCATCTACACCTCCTCCCCATGACTTTAGTTTGCACAAATACATCATCAACTGCAGCATTAGGGATATAGGAAATTACCTTAGCACCTACCAAACAAGGCCTGAAATCTTTCACTGCCTTGAAAAGTGCATATGCCTACTTCTTTGTGATGTCATATGTACCTAAATTTTTCTCCTTCAAGGGATTTTCTGAAAAATGATATTGGTTGCTCATACACTTCATCATTTTTTTGCAACATCACTATTGCAATAGTGTGGTAAGATGCGAATGAGAAAATCTGAAATGGTTTACTGAAGTCAAGGTACTTTAGCACTGGGGCCTCCTTGATTGCTCTTTTTATAAATATGAATGCATCAATTTCATCTAATTTCCAATCAATCTTGGCTACTTTCTTCAACATTTTTGAAATAGGCTTGACAATCTCAACAAAATTGGATATAAACCTGCTTACAAAGTTTGTCTACCCAAAGAAAGACTGAATGGATTTTACTATCTTTAGAATAGGAATCTTTTCTATAGCCTCTACTCTCTCAAGATCAATTCTTACTCCATATTTGGATAGTATATGACCCAAAAAATTTCCCTCAGTCATAGAAAAATGGAACTTCTTAGGGTTTAAGGAGATACCATACTCCAGAGCTTCGAGGAAGATCTTTTCTAGATGCTCAGCATGGTCTCCAGCTTTCTTAGAATATGTTGTGAGTTTATCTTGATATACCACCATTGTTGTATTAATAAGATCATCAAAGGAAACTTCCATAGCTCTTTGAAATGTGACACTAGGATTTGTGATGCCAAATAGCATCCTTACATATTCATATTGCCCCAAGGTGTGGTAAATGCAATCTTATACTATTTTGATTCTTTCAATTTCAACTAGTTATACCCCTAAAATCCATCTCATCATGGACAATAACTCACAACCTATTACCCTTTGTAGCATAGCTTCCATATTTGGGAGTGGGTAATTGTCTTTAAGGGAGGATACATTCAAATTTAAAAAATATATACACAACCTTATGTCTCCATTCTTCTTTTTGACAAGCACCAAGTTGGAAACCTGAGTAGAATTCCTGATGGGTTTGATGATGCCTCCTTCTCTGAGTTTCATAAGTTCTTCATGCATCTTGGGTTCTAGGGTAGGATTTATTGGTCTTTGTTTCTTTCTGAAAGGTTTTACATTAGGCTTTCATGAAATTTCATGTTGAAATAGATCTTCATTGTATGCCTTAAGGTCATCGTATGACCATGCAAAAACATGCTTGTATTACCTCAACAATGTGATCAACATCTTTCTAATCATAGGGATTATCTTATTTCCAATGTACACCTTTTTTGGAGCCAATTCATTCCCAAGATTAATCTCTTCAATATCCTCCCTCCTCACTAGTGTTTGCTTCATAATTGCTTGGTTATTCCCATCGAACAGCCTTTCTAATGCAACTAATCC
>VDFB02364454.1:0-16619 GCA_007258455.2 Sequoia sempervirens
GATTTGTAATTTTTTTGTGCACTTTTTTTTTTCAATCATGTGAAATTTAAACACAACAATGAAATGTGTGATTTTGAAGACATTCATACTATTCTATAACATTCCATGTTGCAAAATCATGGGTGTTAAGAAGTAAGCAACCCACCCTAAGACAACCCTTTACATTTAAATAGGGAGATTCAAATAACTGAAACCCAACACTATGTTTTACCAATTACAATTATTTTGTGCTCTTTTTTTTCAACCATGTGAAATTTAAACACAACAATCCAATGTGTGATTTTGAAGACATTCATACTATTTTGTAACATTCCATGTTGCAAAATCGTCAGTGTTCAGAAGCAACCAACCAACCATGAGAGAACCCTTTACATTTAAATAGGGAGACTCAAATAACTAAAAACCAACAATTTGTTTTACCAATTACAATTATTTTTTAACCGTAGATTTTTAGCATCAATGCACTTCTCTAGCTCTTCTACGTTTCTTCACCTTAAAGGAGAGAAATAGGGCCAAAAATGCTAAAGGGTGGATTCAAATTATGTTATGTATGATGTTATCTAAGCTAAATCAAGTGAACTAAATGCAAATAAGTCATCTATATGAATGATTATGAATGCAAAACTCATATTTAGACTATGTTTGAAAACACACTATGATATGCAAACAATAAACTAAAAAATAAATGAATGCAGAAAAGAAAGAGAAAGGCTAAATCAAAGTGCACCTAGGCAAGATTTGAGGAATCTAGAATATTTTGAATGTTGTCTGAGATTACAAAAAATAAACAATGGGACTCATTCTCCCAGGGTGGTGAATTAGTCCTACTACTAGGGAAAACCTGTTAGGAACCAGTTTTTGACTATTGGAATCCAAAATCTGACAAAATCTACATTTTTAGTCTTAAGGTGGGAATCATTCACCACTAGTGGTGAATTATTCCTCTCCCAAAATTTTGAGAAATCAAGAGACAACTCTGCAATAATAGATCTAGAAATGTGTGCTTGTCAGGTTGTCGAAGTCAATTCTGCAAGAAATAGACATAAAAACCTTCTCCAAGCTTGAAATATGATTGATTTGATTTGAAGCACCT
Organism: Sequoia sempervirens; assembly: GCA_007258455.2. NCBI lineage: Eukaryota > Viridiplantae > Streptophyta > Pinopsida > Cupressales > Cupressaceae > Sequoia > Sequoia sempervirens. The sequence continues at coordinate 1,094 of VDFB02364454.1, forward strand.
ATTTGACTTGTTCACCAATCTTTAATCACCTAAATGCTTGTTAAATCTACATACAAAGTTTTGCAAACACACATGCAAGAGGGGGAAAATGGTTGAGGGTTAGCAAATACCCACTTTGGTAATCAAACCCTTAGTAAAATAAATAAAGCCAAGAGAATGATAAACAAATAACATGTAAATGCTATTAACTTACCAAAACTCTTGTTGATAAAATTATGAAGTTGTATCAATGGATGCTCCACAATGCTTGAATAATGCTTGATTTGATTTTGTAAGGTGCTTGAATGCTTGAATGTGATGTGAGATTGAATGCTAAAAATGAATGGGGGTTAGAATGGATGTAAAAATACTTATCTATACAACCTTGTGCCTTAGTAACCCATTAATACCTCATCACAGGCCAGCATCAAGTGATTTTGAATAAAAACCTAAACAAAAAATTTTAATTTTTTTTGAATTTGGAGCCAAGGTGGACTAATTCTCCACCCATGGCGAATGGGTCCCACCTAAGACCTGAAAAATGAGTGTGAGGAATTATCTTGTATTTAATGTTGTTTGTCGAGCTTACATTCAAAAATGCACTTAATTAAGGCATATAAGGGCATAAAGGGGTCAAATAAAGCAGAAGAAAGGTTTAAATAAGGAGATAATGCCTAAGAAAGCATGAAACCTTGTTACAAGACTTTAGAACACTTCAAAATGGGACTTGATTAGTGATGGAAAGGTGAATTTTGGGTAAACTGTAATAAATAAAGTCTAGAAGAGTGTAGAAATATCTTACAAGACTTCACAACACCTTCACAAGATGTTGTTATTTGAATTTTAGTACCTAAATATGCATGTTCAAGCCATTTTATGAAAAAAATTTAGAGAAAAATAGACCAAACATCATGAAGCAAGGCCTAAAAGACCATGAAAATGACAAGGGTCCATTTTTCTATGGTGTAATTTTGTGCACTTTTTTTTTAATCATGCAAAATTTAAACACAATAATGGAATGTGTGATTTTGAAGACTTTGATACTATTTTGTAACATTCTATGTTGCAAAACCATGGGTGTTAAGAAGCAAGCAATCGACCATGAGATAACCCTTTACATTTAACTAGGGAGAGTCAAATAACTGAAACCCAATAGTGTGTTTTCCTAATTACAATTATTAACAGTCTATAGTATGTTTTTTTGACTTGCACATCTACAGTCCCCATGAATACAACATCACTATTCCTCCTCTAAATCCTAATGTTGTCAAAGGGGATGGTTTGTATGTCTTCAAATCGAACTCTGTTGTCAATGTCATTCTTCAAAATGCAAATACTCTCACTGTAAGAAATTTAGAGATCCACCCATGGCATCTGCACGACCATGATTTCTAGATTCTTGGATATGGAGAGGGCGTGTTTGACCCAGTGAAGGGTCCTTTAAACTATAACAAAATAAATCCTCCATTGTGGAACACAGTGGCAGTGTTTCCATATGGATGGACAACCATTCAATTTAAGGCAGATAATCTAGGAGTATGGGCTTTCCACTACCATGTGGAGGCCCACTTTTTCATGGGGATGGTCGTGTTGTTTGTAGAGGGAATAAAGAAAGTCAGAACATTGCCAAATGCAGGCATGGGATGTGGCCTCACGAAGAATAAAATTCACATACAACCATGATCACTCTGTTTAGGGCACCAATTTTTTATGTAAGAGAATGCTTTTATCAATTATCAAGCCCATCAACCATGCACCCTGACACTACTACTAGAACTCATCTAATATTGGTCTAGCACCCGTGCTTTTCAAGGTGGAATTGATGTATTCATAGAATATTTAAGGGAATGCATAAATAAATGGTGTATACTTTTATTAATTTTATTATTAATTATTAATTAATTAAATTATGTATTACTAAATTTATATAATATTAATAATCTAAATAAAATACTTAATATTTAATTACTTACAAAAAATTTTAATAATATTATTTTAGGGAATTTTTAAATAATAAATATTTTTCAACTTTTTAAATTTATTATATATAATATATAATATTCTTAATGATGTATAATGATTTTTTTAAATTATAATGAGAAAATTAATTCAATAATATCTTGAAGAAAACCGTCAAAAATAATGTTTAAAATAATATTAAATTGTTTCAATTGTAAATACATAATTATTTACTATAAATAAATGAAAATATCTAAAAAAGAAAGTTAAGAATAATATTTGAAAAAATAATAAATTATTTAAGTTGTAAATATATAAATCATCCACAATAAATCAATCAAAATCATAATAAAAGAAGAAACAAATTAAGAATAAAATGAATAGTTTGAAAGTTGATGGTAGACTATGGAAGCATTAAATTTCTTTCTATGATTTCCAAACTATAAATATAGGCTTCATTTATGTAAATATATATAAGGTATCTCTTTAAATACAACCTTCCAATTCAAATTTTAATAAGTATTCTATAAAATTTATCTTTAAAGCTCATTTTCAATATATAAAACATTTAATTTTTGTTAAGTTTAATGTTTCCTAATTTTAATTTTTAATACTTAAATGTTTAAATTGTTGAAATTCTCTAAAAGATTAAATTTTGAACTTAAACTATCTTTTATAAAAATCCAATTGATTACACATAATTTTCATGAGAAAATCAACTACAACCTACGAAACACATTAATAGAACTCCACAAAATTTATTATATATAATTTCAACACAATTACCATACAAAGCTAGAAACACTATCCTAACACTAAAATTTTTAAGGTAAAAAGTGTTTGCATTAGGGAAAATAAAAATATCTTACTGTGGATGGTGAAAATTTGCAAATGGCTAAAACTAACACACACACATTAGCGTGATTAGCATTTTAAAACAAAGCAAATCATCAACATCCCCATGAAATAATGAAACATGTTACATATGCTAAATAGGATATTAAAACAACAAGAAAAACTAAATGAGCATATAAACAACATGAATCAACTTTATCTCATAGTGGATTGGTGCTATTGTGGAAAATAGCCCTTTCCCAATCCTTGCTTGAGCTCCATAATATGAAAATGATATGAAAATGCTATGAGGATGATATGAGGTGGGAAAAATCACTTCTCAAATGAAGAGAGTGACTTTGCATTAGCTTTGTGGATGAGTTGATGAGGAATGAGGTCCTTCATTTATAGAATATTTTGATGAGAGAATGGGCAAATGGATGAATGTTGGACTAAATATAAATCAATGAAAAGAGGCCACTTGTCAACTTGCCATAGGTTGAGGAATGTGCCAGAGGGAGATTTCAAATTTGAATTTGAGAGTAAATGTTGAGTTTGACTTGTACAAGGGACATGTAAGAGACATGTAAGACCTATTAAATGTTTTGTTGGATGTACATTTTAACTTGCTTTTGAATTCAAATTGAGGGAATATTCCTCATAGATGTCATGTTGAAAGAAAGTAAAGATTTTAATAAATCAATAAATTTATTTATTTGTGCAAGTGGGAAAAGCTAGAAGATGTGATGGGTGGTTAGGTTAGTTTAATCAGGACTAGATTAGCTTAGTGATGATTAGGATGATTTTGATCTTTTTGGCTTAAATATTTGATTTATTTAAATCAGAAAAGGATGGAATATGCATTTGGATTTCAATTTAATAAAGTTTGGTTTATTAAAAGGTTGATGTTTGATTTATTTAATTTAAATGAACAACCTTCCGAATGAATTAAATAGTCCTGATTTACTTGGTGAATGGATTTGCTGAGTTTGATTAATTTAATGATTGATGAATATGAACTAAGTGCATAATGTTAATTTTGCATGTCTACATTTTACCCCTCTTTGAAGCAATGTACTTGTTGCATTGGTTCAAAGAATAAACTTTCCGTGATCAAAATTCAAAAAATTTATGATTTTTTCAAATGCCCCAGTGGAAAGAATTACACTAGTACACTTACATTGAATAAAAATATTACAAAAAAGAAGAAGTTATAGCTATATTACATTTAATTATTCATAGATGCCATGTTAAGTTATATTGAGTAAACATATGACAAAACTACAAATTATTTCACACACAGAAAAGAAAAATTTAATGTTTGAGAATCAAAAAACAAAAAATTATCAAAAAGGTGATTTTTTTAGATGTGAAGTTACAATGTTTTATCAATATGTAACTATGTATATTTTGACTTAATCTTATTAATTTATATTTCATTCTCTTTAATGAATAGTTCAAAACGTATAACACATACTAAAGGTTTTTTGAATTGGGTAGAAAGGTAAGTATACTTAGTATAGGCAAAAACACCACTAATAATCATACATGAGTCAAAGTAGTACTAAGATGGGTGGTCTCTTAGGAAGTCTTGATTCTTCACCCTCGTGAACATCACTAGATGTAATAAATGTTAACTAGACCATTTATATTCATAAGACATGGGTTTATGTGAACCACTACTAATAAAATATGGGTTAACAAGTCTGACTCAAAAATACACTATTGAGTCCAAATAAAACTTCATAATATAATTGAAATGTATTTATATACAATATAGGCCTATAAGAGCTTAGAAAATAATATGTTTCACTTATTGTTAAGGTAGTTAGACAATTGTACAAACCACTTCTTTTGAAATATGGGTCAACGAATTTGACTAAAAATCTATAAAACTGAATCTTAATAAAACATCATAGTAGAGTTGAAACATATTTATATATAATGTAGGTCATGAGAGTTTAAACGATGGAATATTATATTTATTGTTGGGTTGGTTAGATAATTCATTGAACCACTACTCAAAATAGAATTAAAATGTATTTATGTACAATAGGTCATAGGATTATGGACAATGGAAAAATTATTTTATTGTTAGGTGGTTAGGTAAGTGTAAACCACTACTCAATATCATAATAAAATTGAAATGTATGTCTATACAATATAGACCATAGAAGTTTAGATAGTGAAATAATTCATTCATTATTGAGGGTGGTAAGATAATTGTATGAACGATTACTAGACACATTAATAAAATTGAAATATATTTTTATCATAAGATTCTATCAATTTGAATAGAAAAATAATTCATTCCATATTAAATAGTTAGATAATTATATAATCCATTACTTATAAAATATAAATCAACAAATTTAACTAAAAAATATATAATTAAATGCTCTTAAAGCATCATAATATAATACAATTACATTTATATACAATATAGTTTTCGAAGTTTGTTGGTGAGGCAACGTATATCCTTGTCGTTAGCTTACTAAAATTAATTAGGTGAAGAATATGAGGGAAAGGTGTCCTCCACTACGTGAAATAATTGAATATACTTCTTTTCAATCTCAATCTTTTGTCGATAGGGCTATTATAGGTGAGAATTCAAACTGTAAAAGTCTTATCACCGATGCCGAGTAATTTTTCAGTTTCCTATCACGGGTTGTGGTATTCCACCCACACCGATAGCTCTCACAAAGATTCCAATAAGCAACGTGACGATGTCTATTAGCAAGCGAGTGGAAATGGGTACGACAATTTGATAGAAAATTTTATGGCCCTGCGCTTTCCTCAGGAGTCCCCTGTACTGTGCACAGTATCCGTCATCTCGCTATGAAAAAGCTTGGGAGATCTGTGACTGCAGCTTAAAATTTTGGTGCAACACGCCACACCGATCCTTCTCATATTAATTCTAACTCTTTGCTACAGAAACCTAGGGTGTAGCTCTGCAGTGAGAGAAGTCATCAGAAAACTTTCTGCTGTGATGAGTTGCAGCATAAGTATAGGTGAATATTAAATTCTATTAAGACGGAATGGCTAGAACTGAGTGAGGAGGCATTCATGCCATTAATACTGTATGGAGACCCTTGATTTATCATAGAAAAGGTAGGTCGGGTAGAAAAGGAAGGCATTGAGCACATCTTTAAATCGATGTGACCCCCCTTGTTTTTGAGGGGAGTTTGGTTTGTTGGGAAACGGAGACCCAGAAGATGCAGATAGGCTTGAGGAGAGAGAGAGATCAGAAATCTTGGGATAGGAGGGAAGAAATTGCACAGGAGAGGAAGAAAATAAACCACGAGCAGGAGATTAGAAAGGGATGAGGTGCAGAGAGCAATTACATGTCTATACATTGCATCAACAACGCTCCTGTTTTATAAAGTTAGAGATAAATGTTATGGTTTTGCAAGGGTAAACAACTGAGTCATGGCATTGTCGAACAATTGCAAAAGGGTTTCAGAGAGTACATACATGTTACAGCATTGGGTATTTTTGGAGAGTTTTGTGAGGTTTCCAAGAAGTGAATAGTTCTCAGAGTTTCAGTAGCAGAGCCTTCTGTGTTTTGCAGAGATATGTGTAGGCTTAACTGTCGTAGCGGAGGAAGATGGGCATCTCCATTTAGACACAAAACGGTGAAGAAATCAGACATGTTTAGTCACAAGTGGCCATTGTGTCGAGGAATCGAAACCCAGAGCAACGTGGGACGATCTACATCACCACTAAGTATGAATAATATTTGCGTATTGTTCATTCTTCCTTTATTTATGTTCTTTTATTGCTTTGATAAATTATAAGTGTTTAAGCACCATGCTGAGAGGATACCATTTTTGGCTAAATTTGGGTAGCCACGGGCTATATATTTCTTCAAATTCATCCAAGGCTTGCTCCCTGGTCTTGTCAGTGGTGCTTTGCCACCCCAAAAATTAGTTGTGATATATTACATTGTCCTTCTTGTTAATTTGTTTCAAACTTCTATGGAGTAGCTAGGACTCATAGTTTAGGACCTCTCATAGCCTGCTGGGTCACTCTAGAACTGAACTACTAGCCCTCATTGGTCCAGAGTCCTGAATGTGGGTTGTTTCCAACATTCCTTAGTTAAGGTATAATGATAGTATTTGTTCTATACAGATTCATCGTGGAATGCTCAAGTAACTGGCCAAACAATCATGGCTGAACAATCCCTGTAGGGTTTCAACCTGAGTCACCATGATGGCATGCTCCCGCCTTGCGAATGTTTTCTTGCCAATAACTGTCCGTATAGCCCTGCTTATGGTTAAATCATCTTTCTTCCAACGTAAGGCACTTTTTAAGTCACTGGTTAATTAAGAATTTGAAACTATAGTGACCATGTAGTTAAAAATGGTTGATATTGGTTTACTGTTTAGACATCGAGGGCTTCGAATGGTAGGAAATTTGTGGTTTGTTATTAGATAAAGGTTATTTTGGACCATTTTTAAAATTTGCATATGATAACGTGTTTCAGCATCAGTAACAGGGTCCTTTATGCTAGAGACCTCAATGGCCCCTGCCATCCCCTGAGGTTTGTGTGTTGTTCTCATGTTAGCGCATAACTGCCTTAGCATATAACATGTCTTCAATACTTGGAAGTCCCTGACATCCATTCACTGGCTCTGGAATCTTTGTGTGTTTTCTTTATGAAACTTCTGTAAGGATTTAATGGATTTATTCATACTATCCTATAATAAAATCTCTAGAGTTTGTGTGAGTTGAAAAAGACACTTGTGGAAGTGTCTGGATTCTTTAAGCTTGTAGAAGAGTTGCTATGGTATCAAGTCTAATGGACCTCAATGGCCCCTGCCATCCCCTGAGGTTAGTGTGTTGTTCTCATGTTAACGCATAACTGCCTTAGCATATAACATGTCTTCAATACTTGGAAGTCCCTGACATCCATTCCCTGGCTCTGGCACCTTTGTGTGTTTTCTTTATGAAACTTCTGTAAGGATTTAATGGATTTATTCATACTATCCTATAATAAAATGTCTAGAGTTTGTGTGAGTTGAACAAGACACTTGTGGAAGTGTTTGGATTCTTTAAGCTTGTAGAAGAGTTGCTATGGTATCCAGTCTAATGGTTTTTCTTATATTTTGCGGAAGTTTCTTGATTCTTTAAACTAACAATTCTTTTGATTCTTCATAGAATTCATGTTAGTTTTAGTTTTGATAGTCTTGACATATTTGTTTGACTTGCAGTGATAAAAAAGACCTTATTGGGGAGGCTACATGCCGCATATGCCAGGAGAGTTTCAGTACTAGTGTAAATGGTTAGTGATGTTTTATCCGCTTGCTGGATTTTAATTCTTAATATCTCTATATAGTATCTTTTCCACATTCGAGTCCATATTGAATATTGTTTCTCTGCTTTGGATTTCTTGGACATGATAGCATTGAGTGAGCCTATTGATGTGTAAGCTTCAATAAAAACTATACACTTCTGTTATTTTATTTCATTCTATTTATCATACTTGGGGGAAGATTACATAAGAAAATCTCTGTATTTCTAAGATTTGCAATTTTGGAAATGAAAACAGATAGCCCTTCATTTGAATCACAATTTTATTTATTGTAACAAAGCAATTACAGCTCTAAAGTGCAAAACTTAAGTCAAACATTGAATAGCAAGTGGATTGATGAATGTGAACGAGTTAATAATTCTGAAATTCTGGATAAATGGCTTACATTTGCATGGTGTTTAGTAGAGTATATCCTTATAGCACTGAGCTGGTCATTAGAGAGTTTTTGTAATGTAATGGCTAAGAATCATTACAAAAAAATTTAAGTCCCATGAAGATAGCAATCATAATCTCAAACTTACAAGATTGCAACAATCTCCTCTATATCAGCCTAATAAATATCTATTTGTAGAAATAAATGATTGCAATAATTTAATACATGTTTTATAAATCTTAAGCAATTTGCAAAGCTAAATTATGAGAAAATTTCTCTTTTCTACCAACATATAACAAATCTTCAATCTTGGATAGTGGTGCCTATGCATATAAAGATGCTACTTCAATCTTCGAGCATGAAGAATATATATATTTTTTTATGCAAGGAGAAATTAGATTGGATGTTTTTTGTGAAAATAATCAAAGGAATTGTATGTGAGAACTTGGGAAATTATGTTGTGAAAAGGGATATGCTCTCATTTTAAAGGAAGATGAGCATGTAAGTTTAAAATTTGTCCATGATAGTGCAACAAAACTTAAATGCCTCATCCAATGTAGTGTAGGTGGAGAATATATAATATTCAAGATTTTGGTGCACAATAAACATTAGGCCTAATTTTAAGTGAACACAATTCAATAATTTTTTACTTTTAGTGGGGATTGATCACCAAAATTTTCACTTGTGTATCCACCATGCAATACAAGTCAACATACGCAATGCAATACAAGTCAACAACAAAATAGAAGTGATGTAAATAGAGGTAATAAGCCATTAGAAATTCCATCATTTGAAATTATTGAGCATAGGAAGGTAAAAAGGTATAAGTTTATATTCTTTTATATGCATTGCATCTCGGGGAGTGATCACATTGCAAAATTGATATAATGGATCTCTCTTACTAGACAGGGTAATTATTTTTAATCCAAGTTAATAGATCTGTACAAGATAGTTTTATATATTATTGTTAATATAGGTTTTCCATTATTACTATGTCATGATGTAGGTTGTAGATTTTGGATCTATTAATCAATTTTGTGTTCTTAGGCATTGTTAGATACTAGAGAAGGTAGGAAGGTGGGTAAAATTCCCTCAAAGAAATATGGTCTCATGGGACATCGATTGCATGATATACACAAATATATGAATGATTCATTGAAAAGGCTTTAGAAACTTGCTAGAAAATGTTCACATTTTACTGTCGAGGATAATTAATCAAGGTTGATTCATGCTCATAAATTGGGGATGGATTAGGGTTGACATCTCTTATTATGTTCTACTATCTTCACCCCTTTCTGATGGTGTTTAAAATGGTTGAATTACAAGTTTATGTGGGTAAGTAACTAACTTTAAAAGAAGACAAGAAAAAAAAAACAAAACTTAGCTCTCTTTATTTTCAAATAAATCACATTATATATTTATGATCTTTTTACTTTATACATGTTTTATCTTGGTTCTTGTGAATGCTCTTTTTAGTATTAAGGAATGTAATTTAAGATTTCTTATATATTCTATATATTTACCATTAAATATGACATTTTATTAAGGTTTTTTTTAGTCAATAAATATATATTGAAAAGAACATGAATACTAAGTTGATCATTATTATTTTTATAATAATTGAATTACATATTATCATATATGTATATAAATAATTTAGATTTCTTAATTTAGAAAATAAAATGAATATGGAAGATAATATTAATAATACAATTAAATATGCATATATGATTTTAGAGATACTAAATGCAATATTATTGTCAATATTAATAATTAATATTATTGTTGATATTAGTAAGTAAAGCATTGATATTAATATTCAGAGCCACATACTACTAGTGTTATCGTTAATAGAAGTGAAAGCCATAGTAATATTAATATTAAGGGAAAATAATGGCGCATTAATATTATTACATCGAGAAGGATCAGGGGTCAATGGTGTATAATACCTCCTCAAATTTCGAGATGACTAAGTAAGCTATTTAAATAATGTGAGGTAAGCTAATTAAAGGCAAGGTCAAACTTAAGGACTTGACCATGTACGAATTTAAGTAGGTACCAATTGTTATTAATGTAACCTAACAAATTGTAACTAAAGGTTTATTAATATTTAACAAGGGGTGATGATTATTCCTTGATGCTAATCATGTGTGATTTAGTGCCTCCTCATTGTGGGGTTAAAAATTAAATAATTGGTATTTGCCTAATTGACAAGGCCAAAAAAAAAAATTGTTGGGATTTTTGCTAACCATTCCATTGCTTTTGTTCTATAGGTCTTGAAGAAAAATGGCATATATCATACAACCTCATCGTCAACCACCAACAATTGTATTATACATAACCAATCTCTTGAGTTAGTCATTTTCATGTGTCATAACATAGTTTTTGTATTATAAAAAATATTTCCCCACAACATGCAGTTTTCCATTATGTTACATTCGATCACAAGGTATATCATTGACCAACAACTGTACTTAATCCAATCAACCTTTTAAGTTGCATGTCTTCTTTCATTGTACAAAAATATTATGTTGTGAAACCATTTAGCATAGCATACCGATTTAAATAAAGTTCAATTTGTTCATATTCAAATCTTCTTGCATCCCATCATCAACTGACTTTTGCTATAAATAGTTAGTCTTAAGAAAAACAATTTACATTTCGTTGCATTTTTTCCCCTGTCCTTCAATATATTGCCAAGGTATATCCTGCTATCGGCACCTCATTGAGGTGCAAGCGCTAGTATATATATTAAACAAGCTCATGCGTGTCCGCTAGCTCCAGTTGCAAATGGTCCATCCAGAGCTTTCTTGTGGACGATGTACAAGCAATCCATGCTCCATGAAATCGCTCCAAACTCTGGATTGAACCTGCACCTAACAGGTTTGAAAAAAAATTCAGTGTCGCCATCAATGACAACATTGATGGCAAAATCTGAGAATTCGATTGGGCTCGCTGGAATAAAGTTGGTGGTTTTTTCCAAACGCGTATTAAACATATGAATTTAGTGCAGAATTTTGACTGTAATCAGGTCTACGTTCTCTTGATGAACCAATAATATAGCCAGCACTGGATGACGAAATATTATAGCCAGCACCAGATTGCACTCCACAAGGATGGGTTTGTGTCGCTTTTGAAAAGATGTTTCAGAGATCGTGGAAAGAAAGATGGGTTGCTGTAGTTAATATCAGGTTATGCCTAATTAGTATTGTTTGAAGAGAAGAAAACAAAACAGCAATGAATTACTTGCCCTGCAGAGGGTGTTGGAGGGGTAGACATGAGAGTTTCCACCATGCTTTTCGAGGTTAATTTACTGATACTGAGTTAATATGAATAATTTTTCCTTCATCAAATGTTTAATTAAATGAAAATCATATAACATAAATGGTGTTTATTAAATCTATGGTTTATAGATTAGAAATTAGTGAATATCTTTTGTGATATTGCTATCAAAATTTAATCATGTAGTTTTATGAGTCAAATTCATTGACCCATGTTTCATGAGTAGTGGTTTACAAGAACCCATCTCTCATGATAGTGAATGGTCCACTAAGCACTCATTGCATCTAGGAGATGTTCATAGAGGTGAAGCACTGGGCCTTCTTGGGAGGTCACCCATCCTAGTACTACTCCAGGTCAAGTGCACTTCACCACGGAGTTTTCCCCAAGATTAAGCCCACTTAGCTTACAACCCCATTTACAAAACCTTCATCAAGTGTTGTGCTTTGAACCATTCATTGTAGAGCCCCTTTAGCTCATCAATTGATAAGTAGGAGGTGTTTTCCAAAGTGTGTCAAATTGTGATATTGTTATCATGATTCAACCGTGTAGTTTTACGAGTCAAACTCATTGACCCATATGAGTAGTGGTTCACAAGAACTCATCTCTCATGATAATGAATATCTTTTGTTGTAAATAATAGAAAAATAATTAAAACTAAAAATTATGTACATAATTGAAATTCTATTATATTTGGAATTTATTAGAACTAAATTATATTCTGATTTTGGTAATATAACTAATCTCAACACAAATCAACATAGAGAGTTTGATGAAAAATCTCACTAGTCACAAATAAGGTCAAAGTTTATATGTCATCATATTCAATATTCTATCTAATGTATCTATAACATGTACCATCCAAAAAATAAGTAGTGTAGATCACTTTCCACAAAATATTGACTTAGATCTAATAAACTAAATGAGATTTTTGGGTCATGGATTGTCAATGACAAACTTTATTTATTTCTTTAGAGATAATCAAAATAGGAAAAAAAAAATTGTAGAAGTAATTTCGTGATTCAATCTAATTATAGACAAGAGTATACACTATATACTCACTATCAAGCAATCTAATTATTAATGTAATATGTGGATTGGGTTGAATAATATAGAGGGAAAGATGGTAAAAACTTGGACTCCTAGTGAATATCCAAAATATCTATACTAAGGAGTTGATATCAAAGAAAATAAAGTAATGAAAAAGAATATCCATGACACCTAGCAATCTCAAGCAAGGGAAACTAATAAAAAATTTCTTATAAAACTTTCTTAAGTGGTTTTGTTGCTTAGAGCTCCAAAAATATAACCCCAATATTTTTTTCCATGACAATGGAAAATTTTTAATTGAATAAATGTTACCTTATATTTCCCATTGAGGAAGAAATAGAGAAAATATAGAGACAAATTATAAGCAATCGATCAATCTAATAAAGTAATATTTAAATCCTTAGAGTGATGTGTTTGTCTTCAATCCTTTAAGGGAAACCATTTAAGGTTTGGTGAGTTGTAACAAGCAAGTTTTCATTCATCATTTCCTTCCCTTTTTCATTATCTTTCTATCAAGGTTTAATTACCAAACTGGGGTTTGACTAAGGAAAACCCCCATACAAAAAAAAAACTCCTCTCTTTGTATTTGTTTGCCACTAGAAGCCCCACAAAGTTGATTTTCGGCTTAGATCTTGTACTAGAAGATGCATAAAGTTGATACTAGTGGCAAACAAAAGCTCAGATCTTGTACTAGAAGACCCATAAAGTTGATTTGTACACTTGTACAAGGACCCAATGATTCCTTGTGGCCACCTTAAAACCATTTTTTCTAAGAATATTTGTTGTTCTCTACACCTCCCAAATCCACCGGTAAATTGTTGTTTCTATATGTCAGTCTCTAGGATCTTGCATTTTTCATACTATGGTATATAATATCATTAGTTTAATCATTCCTAAATATTTCTAATCAATTCCGATTTCTCTTAGGATATAGATCCAAGTCTTATTGGCTCACCTTCAAGTCTAAAAGTCAATCTCTTCCACCTTGTGATCTATATCTCAATAAAATCTATATAAATTTGGAAACAACCCTAAGTTATGGAAACTAATCTTAGAGTCACGACATTTTTATGTTTTAGAGGAATTCCATCTAAAGGGTTTTAATTGAATATGGTTAGATAAGAACCCCCTAGATCAAAACCCCTTGGATAGAACCCTTCTAGTATTAAAACATACCCACAATGGAGTCTCCTTCACACCTATCAAAATGCTGACAAAAAACACTTTTATCTTTATCTTTTGATGGACTAAACAAATTCAATTAGAAATTATGTTTTGTAAGTACGTAGCTCTTATTATAAGCTTTCTAAAAAGTATAATTTTAATTATTTTTTATTTACTTATTTTATTTATATTTTATTTCTTATGATTATTGATTTTCCACTAAACATCAAGATATGTGTTTCACATATGCAGAAAATAGAAAAATAGAGGAAAAAATCTAAAAAATATGTGTGCACTAGGTATAAATGTTCTTGTTTCATAAAAATAAATAAAAAGTAATTTCAATAGATACAAAACAAGTTATGTGTAATGAAATACACCTATGTCCTGATTATAATTACTTTGACTTCAAAAATTAATTAAATAAACCCATGCAATAACAATTATGAAAAAATATCCATGCACTACATATTGATATTAAAAAATCTATATTCTAAAAATTATAATTCTATCCTTTCAATAGAAAATTTATGTGTCACCACATAAACATCAATTTTTAAAAATAAAATTTACTATTAAAAAAAAGTTATTAAAGAATAATTCTAAAAATTAGTGGAGCGAATGGAGAGCAGGTTTGCGCAAGTGAGGGCGATGGTTTGCAACCTATAACTGGCCTTGGCTTGCATGGAACCTCTCTGTATTTCATGTTGTTTCTACTTTGTCTGTTGGTGTTGCATGTTGCAATTTGTGTGGGGGGGAGGGGAGTTTGTTTTTCTTTTTGAGGGTGGTGTTCTCATTTTCTTATGATTCTGGCTCTAGTTTGGTTGGGACCGTTCCTCATGTTGCATTTGTTAAGGCTGCAACTAGGGGTTTCTTCTTTCAATTTTGTTTCTCGTTCTTTCTCGATTCTCCTAGGAAGGCTTTGGTTTGCAATTGCTTGTTTGGGCCGGTGTTCTTTTCTTCTCTAGATTTTGGAGTTGAGGCATGCACAGCTCACTAGCTTTGGTTCTCTGACTGGGTTCTAGTTGATCCTTTGTCTTTTTACTTCTTTAGCTATGGATATTTTTAAGATAAATTCAAATGGAGAAGGGCCTTCTTCAAATGGGGGTTTTTCCAAGATTAATAAAGTGAATGGGTGTTTGGAACAAAGTGTGGATCATCCTATCTTGGTGATTTAGCCAAATTCTATTGCAGAGGATGTTACATATTTGAGCAATCATACTTTAATTTGTAAATTCATGGGTTTATGCCTTGCCTTGTCGCATTTGAAGCCTAGATCCATTAGGTTTGGAGTATTGAAGGGGTAAACCTTAATAATAGTGGGTTACAATTTTCGAATCTAAGAATAATTAGGAAATGCTCATCAAAAAATTTTAAAATGGTTTACTCCTTTCTAATGAAGGGGGTTCAAATGAACCACCCCTTCTAATGAACCCCCCTCCCTTCTAATGAACCCCTTTTGCACCATATAAGGGGGGTTCGAATGAACCCCCTTCATTAGAAGGGGGGTTCTAATGAACTCCCTTTTTTCACTTTCCCCTCCACCATTTCAAAATTTATGCATTTTTTTGACT
>VDFB02364455.1:0-11875 GCA_007258455.2 Sequoia sempervirens
GAATGGTTGGAACATGGGTTGAGATAAAGAAGAGTTGGATAGGCTTGCTAGTTGGTTCTACATTCACCCCATGTTTTGAAATAGAGCATTTAAGATAGGATCATAGGATGAGGTAGGACCAGAGGAACCACCACTAGATCCACCAACACCACCAACCCCCATATCAACAGAGCCCCCAACACCAGGACGAGTAGGGATTCCCGTAGTACCACCAAAAGCAAAAGAATTAGGGGTGGAAGAACTGAAGCCTAAATGCACCTTTTTTACTTTTAAAGTGTGGGTCTACTTGGGTACATAGATGGCGTTAGTTGAAGGACTTGTCTCGACCATATAAATTGACACTTTGGGCACTGAGACTTCCAGTTGTTTCGTAGTGATCCCGGAGCCAACATCTTGGGTAACACCCAAGTTATAGGCTAGGACATTGGTATCCATAATATCTATGAGACCTCAAAGAATTTCTATACCTTTGTGATCCTTCTCCAACATGGCTCTCAGTCTATTGAAAATGGTAGCTACTTGGGCAAGACTACTATATTCTGCCAAGTATCAATCAAACTTTCCAAGCCTTCTATCTAGGGAAAAAAGTTGCTTCGCAGGAACCTCAAGAGCATTGTCTTCCTCCATAGAATATGTGGAAGGAGAAGCAAGGGGTAGGAATACAAGTATTAGCTTCCCCAAAGGAGTTGGAAAATCCAATAGACATCCTTGAAACCATTTCTTCAAAAGATGAACAAGTTTGACTAGATGTGACCTTCCTAGGTTCCATTCTTGTATGTCAAAGACTTTTTCTGAAAATGAATTTGAAGGTTATAGAATGGGTCATGAAGCTCATAAAAGCTTCATGACACACTAATATATAACACACCCAAGACCCATGGGAAAAAAATTTGACATAAAGAAATGAAAAGGAGAAAGTTCAAGTCAGGTTCACCAAAATGTAGAGGAGGGGATTCACTACTCCCAAGTCTCTAGGACACAAAAGAGCCTAAAGGGAGTGAATTTCCCTCAACTACCTCAAGACTAAACATACTAAAAAGGAAGGACAAACTAGACTTTATTTTTATGTTTTCTAATGGAAGTTTTCAGGAAGTAGGTGAGTAGACCACAAGGGTCTCAGACTGTGAACTAATTGGCTCTCTGCTAGAGGATGCTAGTGCATGAGTCAAATGATAACATGACATGTTGGAGTCTCATAGGAAAACTAGAATCTTGTACAAATAGAGAGTTGGGTCCATAGACCAAAACTCATAGGGCATGCTAACAACTTGAGAGTTTTAATCTAATAGTTTAACATATTTGAAGAAATGCATGAAATAATAGGAAAAAAGAAGAATACTTTAACTTGAAAGATAAATTATCTAATAATGAGATGACAAGAGCAAGGAAGAAGAAACCAAACTCATTGAAGTTCCAACCTCCCACAAGCTCCTCACAAACGCAATGAACCTACACACATGGAGACAAAAAAGTGTTGTGGCTATGTTTTGGAGCTTGCCTAAGTCAAGCCCCCATTTTGGTGTCTCCACCTCCATGGAAAACCAATAGACTACAAGATATAGAAATGATAAAGAAATAGAAATGTAGACACAAATTGTAGAGAACAAAGACAATCTAAATGCTAGTCTAAAAATAAGACAATGCAAGTAAATAGACAGATATTAGTGTCCTTTTTGCGTGCTTGGAGAAGCTAAGAGAGGAAGGAAGAGAGCAAGAAAACCACACCAATAGAGTAAAGCTTTGACAACTTGCAATAGACAACGGTGTAGAAGCAAAAAAATGGTAGAGAATGTGAAGCAAGAGTGAAGTAAGTTGAGAGAATGTAAGATTGAAGTGATGGAAGATTAAGAGAGCAGATGAATTGTAAGACATATATTTAAAAGGTGTTTTTGGAGCCAAATAGACATTTTTGGGTGGTCAAGATTCAAAGAGGGATGTTACATTCATAGGGTGGTAACAAATGCAACGTCTCCAACATATCCTAACACAAGAATATTTTTAGGAAAGCAACGCGACACATAAACATCTATGTGGCGCATGGGTGTCCTCGATAAAAATTCCATCACTGAAAGAAAATGACAAGGACACATGTGAAAGGCAAGGCAGAGGTGGTGGATTTTTGCATTGTCGAGTTTATAAGGCTAAAGTGAGGTAACTAATATAATGGGGAATTTCACTAGGTGCAATTTTATGTCATTACACATTTATTTCAAAAATATTTTAACATTTCACTTTTGTCACAATGATAATAGGTATCTTCACTTCTAAGCTATAATATAGTTATCCATAATAGTCTCCACAACCACATATACCTAAAAAAAAGAAGGAAAAACACTTGGGCCAATGTGCTCTCCACCTTACTATAGGGTTGTAAATCCAACCCACCCCCAAGAAAAAGGGGTCACATAGCCAAATTCAAGTTCACTAACAACATAATGTAATCCATATAAAACATATAGCATCTTCTCAACCAAACATATCATTCATATTGCACATTAACAATTTTATTTCACATTACAATAGTAAACCATCAAAAAAATCACAACACAAAGGATTCCTCTTGGAATCCTTAACATGGGGAGTGAGGACTCAACCACAATGAGGGAAAAAAAATCTCATAAATTGATTCACATTTGAAACCCACAAAAATTCTTCTTGATCACATTTGCACGCAAAATTTCATCCACCCAAAAACCCCTTATTCCTCCCACAAAATCACATATTGAATATTCTTATCCAAGAATAATAGAATGGGGATACTCTTATCCCAAAGTTACACCCCATTTAGGAGCCTCACTCACTCAAACCCCAATTACAAGGAGGACCAAACCCTCTCAAAAGTGGTCAACTCCACACAACACAAAATACACAAAAACTATAAAATATATCAATTTTTTTTATTGACATAAAACACATCACAATTCCAAAAACTTTATAAATTTATCACAACAAAATCACATACAAAAATATGCAAAAACCCTTACAATATTTCACATACATAGAAATGCTAAAATATTGAAGAGAGGGCTCAAACCCTACCTTAACATTTCTTTCCAAAGAGTTGAAATTTTGAAGAATAAAACCTCAAGCCTTTTCTTTTCAATCCTTTCTTACTATTCCCTTCCCAAAATTCCTCTCCAAAATCCAAAATGTTCAAAGAAACTCCCAAAATCAAGAAAACGCCAAAAGCCCCCTCTTTTCCCAAAAAGAAAGAAGATAAAAGGAAAGGAGGAGAATCCTCCTTACATACCACCCCAACCAACTCCCATTTTCGTCACTTTTGAAAGAGGATAAATTAAAGGTCCTAACAAATATAATAAAAAATGTTTTTAAGGTCTAACCAACCCCTTACCCCTATATCTAATACCTAGGGTCAATTTATCTTATGAAAGGTTAATTTATACTCATAAAAACATATAAAATTTCAAAAAAAAAAATCATAACAATTTACAAAAACTAAAGAAATAACATTTTCTCACATTTAAATAATATGACAAAACATATTAAACCACACACATATAATCACAATTTTCACAACACTTAAACACAAGATCATAATTCCTCCATGTTAATTAAGATCGATAATCATGGAGATCATAGAAGGATTGGCTATGTGACCCCTAACATCCATTGGCCATTTACCTGCTCACTCCACTAGAAGTGTCAGTGTTTTATAAGAGATAATGATAGCCAAAGTATATATAATTATTCCTAACACATATCAACCTTTAACTTTTCAATACAGTTATCATTTTCAATAATAAATCATAGAATCACATAGAAATGATAATCATTTTTATAATCCATGACAAATGAATCATTAACTTAGTAAACCATACCTCAACAGACAAATGCTTACATATTCACATAAGGTAAATCATCTGATATATATACATATGTATATATATATGTATATATATATATACATATGTATATATATATATACATATGTATATATATATATATACATATGTATATTTATATACATATGCATATGTAAATACATATGTATATGTATATATATGTATATGTATATACATACATATGTATATGCATACATATGTATATGTATATACATACATATGTATATGTATATGTATATGTATATGTATGTGTATGTGTATGTGTATGTGTATGTGTATGTGTATGTGTATGTGTATGTGTATGTGTATGTGTATGTGTATGTGTATGTGTATGTGTATATGTATATGTATATGTATATATGTGTGTGTGTATAAGATAATTGTAACTAGTATTACTTAACTAAGTTCCATCACATAATCTTGACATCCAATGACAACCAAGACAATCCATATAAACATAATAACATAAATCATGTCCAGGGAAACAAAACTATTATCCATAATATTCCTGAAATAATATCTAATATAAGAAAAAATTATGAACCCATTGTGCAAGAGTCAACATAGATGGGGTCTCACACTAAACCACATATAGAGAGAAATATCATATGCCAAATTATCACATTATTTATAAGTAGGGAATTTATTTAATTATCTTTGAACAACATATATAAATAAAAAATTCATAATAAAAATGTTATATGAGACATTGGTGTTAAAAATTGCATAATGGTGATTTACCAATAAACTAAATATACCTAATATATCCATATATAATTTTAATAATTAAATGTAAAGTATATATGTCACATAACAAGAGATGTTTAAATGTCATGATGTCATAATATCCAATATATGTAGAAATAGAATAAACCTTTGATGAAGGGTTAACACTATATAATACTCCTTATGGAAAAAGTCACTCCATGCTATATTTCCAAGAGAAATTAAAAATAATATCATACTAAAAATATATCCTTACAATTATAATTGCCTCCTTTAGATAGACCTCTTCCTAATAATATAATGGAGGGTTAACACCAATTAAGGTCTACTCATCACCTAATTTAATTAATTACAAGAGTTGTCTGTGTGGTCTAATATAACTAACTTAAAGGATGTATGTCACATGTTTGCATCTCCATTCACCTAAATACATGATAATATTATCCCTAAGTACATAACATGTATCCCTCCTTAACATGTTTCATCCCGAAAACATGAGAAGAAATAAATAGTATGAATGCTACAAATAATTACAAATATGACACCATGACCAATCATCCAACCATCCATAATTAATATAGGAAGTGGTCTTAGCTTGATCTATCACTTTTTGCATAATCTGATTCTATTCATCATCATAATATGTTTTCCTTTTTTCCATGAATAATTGTTACTTTTATGGTGCTTGATTATTGTACTTATTTCTTTGATCAAGTGTATATCCATCGTGATGGGATTTTTTATTCCCTATACTATCATTCCTCCATGATTATTTCATCTCACAATAATGTTGACACCCATATATTGCATTCTTTACTATCACTAATACCTTCTCTAATTCTTTACCATTTTTTTATTACGCTTTTTGGCTCATGAGGAGAATCACTTACCTCCTTTTTTCCCTCTACATATTGATCCTCATGTTTGTGTTATTATTCATTGGTGCAATATTATGTATATTCTTGACCTTGATCTTCCTTGAATTTCCCTTGGAATGTAGGAGTTGAGAAACTACAACGCCATAGGAGCCCAGTGATCTCTGCAAGCTGAGAAAACCTATTACAGGGAGAAGCAAAGAGAAGCAACAAGAACATAGTAAAATTGCTCAAAAAGATGGAGCTCTGTATTCAACAATCTGTAAAAAAGAATTATTACAAAAGAAGAGTTTTCAACCACATATAGGTCAAAAATCCCTAAAAGGAAAACACATTTAATAATTAATATAATTATTAAATGTCTTATTATGCAAACTAAGGTGAAATGTTAAGAAGGAGATAAAGGTAATTTAATTAACATGATTAAATTTAAACCTTTACTCTAACACCCCCCCTTATGATGAGCAAAAGTGCAGCTACAAACATATGCAAGAAAGCAAAGGTAACTACAATGCAAGAAAGTAAACTTGGGTCCCAGAAACAAGGCCATATAAGGTACCCAATTACAACCAAATCTCTATAAAGTGGAGAAATAGAGAAAACCTCATGGGAAAAACTCTACTCTAAAAAGAGAAAAAAGCATGCTAAAAAAAACATGAAAGAAGGAAGGAAGGCCTCACTGAGACCCCCCAAGGACAAATTCCTTCACCCCAAGCATGGAGCGCAACTGAAGATAGCGCGGCGATGCCAAAGGTTTAGTGAAGATGTCTGCAACCTGCTCCTCTGTAGGAATGTACTCCAAGATGAGACAACCATCCTGAATCAACTACCTGATGAAGTGCATATGGATTTCAATGTGCTTAGTCCGCTGATGCTCCACTGGGTTGCGAGAAATATGAATGGCACTTTGATTGTCACACCAAAGTATAGTGGGACTATCAGGAGGAAACCCAAACTCTATCATCAACTGTCGAAGCCATAAAACCTCCTGACTAGCTAACACTGCTCCTCGATACTCAACCTCTGTAGATGATAATGCAATAGCTGACTGCTTCTTGCAAGACCATGTAATAGGACCAGAACCAAGGAAAAAAACAAAGCCAGAAGTAGACTTCTAATCATCGACATCACTAGCCCAATCTGAGTCAGTAAAGCCAACAATGTGAGGGGATCCTGATGTGTAGTGAATGCCATAATGAGTGGTGCCCCAAATGTACCTCAAAATACGTTTGGCTGCTTGCCAATGACTCTCATGTGGATCATGTGAGAATCGAGAGACAAGGCCAACCGCAAAGGAAAGATCAAGACGAGAGTCTGTCAGGTACAACAAATTGCCAACCAATTGTCTATACAGAGTAGTATCCACGAAAGGAGTAGTACAAGTGGAAGACAAGACAACACCTGACTGAAAAGGTGTGGGGGCAGGCTTGCAATCAAGCATGCCAAAGCGCTGGAGCATATTAAGAGCATACTTCTGCTGAAATAAGGAAATCCCATCCTCAAGAGATCGGATTAACTTTGCGGTGCCTTAAATAAGGTGTAAAATTTTAAGATTCATTCTAAATCGCTTCATCAGATTCAACCCGTCACCTGCCCCATGTTCACCTGTCCTTATCTCCTCGACACCAAATATACTAATCGTGATCAGAATGGCAACGTGTGAAGTGAGTGGAAAGCAAAAAAGGGTCCATCTTCTCATACCAAGCCCGAGGGGCTTGTTTGAGACCATATAATGAACGCCGAAGTCTGCAAACCAAAGAAGTGTCCTGCACAAAACCATGAGGCTGATCCATATAGATCTCCTCATGTAGGTCACCATGCAAGAAGGCACTCTTCACATCCATCTGAAACACCGACCATCCCTGTGAAGCTGCAAGTGAAAGTACAAAGCGAATAGAATTCATCTTAGCAACAGGGGAAAAGGTCTCAGAGTAATCAATACCCTCCACCTGAGAAAAACCATTTGCAACAAGACGGGCCTTATACTTATTAATAGAACCATCTGCAACATACTTGGTACGGTACAACCACTTGCACTGAACCAACTTTCTTCCCTTAGGAAGAGGACAAAGATCCCAAGTATGATTCTTCATCAAAGAAGAATACTCCTCATCCATAGCCTTATCCCACTCAAGGTGACCTATCACCTCTAAAAAATTTTGAGGATCATCCAAAATGGCATGACTCAAAAGACTAGAACTAGATGTCTGAGCACGAGTACGACGAGTATCTGAAGGATCACCTGCCAAAGAACCAGCTGCATCAACAGTGACACGGGCCCACCTAGGCAAAGACGGAGCAACTGGTGGTGGTGGAGATGGTGGATCATCATCTAAATCATCCTCAAGAGATAAGTAATCCTCAAGAGATGAAGAGGGAGGAGTAGGCAATGAGGGAGAAGCTGGTGATGGAGAATCCATCTAAGGATAGCGCTCATCAAACTGGACATCTCGCCGAAACAAGACCTCTCTGGAATCAGGATCAAACAACCCTGCATGCCTTAACATCCCCTCACAAGAGCCAACAAATATAAGTGGTCGGGTTTCCCATGACTCTCCGAAAGCATCGTGAATAAATGCCCAGCCTCACTACCAAAAAAGGAATGTAGAAAGACAGGGCTTGACATGGGTCCAAGCCTCCTCAGGAGTCATATGTCGCAATGCCTTATGAGGCATCCGATTCTGAATATAATTGGCACAATTGATTGCCTCAGCCCAGAATGAAGAACTCATAGCTCGAGACTGTATCATACAATTTGCCATCTCCCGTAAGGTTCTGTTCTTTCTCTCAGCGACACCATTCTGCTGAGGGGTGTAAGGGACAGTAAACTGATGCTGTAAACCATGCTCAGTGCAAAAATCTATAAAATCCTGATTAACATATTCCCCCCCATTATCTGTGCGTATCCTCCTGATAGAAAGTCCAGATTGCTTCTCCACAAATGTCTTAAAAATCCTGAATGAGTCAAAGACATCAGACTTGTACTTAAGAAAGTACACCCATGTACATCTAGAGAAGTCATCAATAAAGGTGAGCACATAGTGGGCCCCTGAAAAAGAAGGAGTCAGAAAGGACATAAGATCACTGTGTACCAACCGGGTTCCTCGAAAATGAAGTGCTCAATTCCTGAAAGGATCCTACATGTTTCAACTTGACATACACCATCAGTACAAGAAATCTGTGGAAGCCCAATCACAAGTGCCTGAGTACTCATCTGCTATAGATATTTGTAATTGACATGGCCAAAATGCTCGCCAACCCCGGCCCACCAATTCCATGCGTGATAAGGTAAGAACCACCAGTTCAAACTCCCGCTTCATCAAATCAGATAAGCCGTGGATGCGTAATCCATTAATTCTGAGCCGCCAACCAAGCTCGATCGAAGGTCTCAAATAACCACATCATGTGGTGAGAACTCAACTATCTTACCAGAGCCAGAGTGGCAAATCTGATAAACAGATAGAAGGTTTGTCAAAATTTCAGGAACCAGAAGCACATCCTGAAGACAACCACCATCCAATGAAACAGTACCTGAACCCTGAACTGAAAGTTGTGCGGAGTCACCAACTGCAATCTGTGAAGTAGCACTATGAGCAAGTGCAGTGACTAAATCCTGTGAGTGTGAGATATGGTGCGAAGCACCAGAGTCAATAATCCATGTGGATCCTGAAGATGAGGCTCATGCAGAAAGAACATGACCTTTCCCCGTGGATGGAGAAGGAGGCTGAGGTGAGGAAATATGATGCTGCTGCATGGCTTCCTCCAAAGCCTCTAATCGTTTCCAACACCTGGAAACTGGATGTCCTTCCTTGCCACATAAACTACAAGGATCACTTGGATTCTTCTTAGTCTTGGAGGAAGACTCACCAGACTTAGAAGATTTACCCTGTTTTGGATTGGATTGTGGTTTTGAATTTGTTTTAGGTGGTGGCTTGGAGGAACTCTCACTGCCAACTGAATCTATCTTCGGCTTCTGTTTCTGCTTATGTTTCCCTTGGGATGGCTGAGCAACCAATGCTTTATTCTTTGATCCAGGAAGAGTATCCAACTGTGTGAGCTTGGCTTGCTCTCATGTCAATCGATCACAGAATACCTCAAGAGAAGGCATGGTAAAATGTGGACCCAAAGCATCCATGGGGGAATAGAAGGTAGAAGAGAAAATCTGAAAGGATCCTCGAAGCTTAGATAGAATCAGGTAAATGCACTCTGTATCTGTTTTGTTTTTACCACAACCCTGTAACAAAGATTTGAGAGATTTGAATTTCATCAGGAAATCCTCAATAGAAGGAAAGGAATCAGGTACCAAAGTGGTCAATTCTGCCTCAATCTAAAGTGCTCGGAACTGATTAATGGTGCCAAAAAGTGTTTCAAACTTCAACCACATAGCTCGAGGAGTTGCACAACCCTCGAGATGAAAGAGAAGACTGTCTAAAACATGCAAGGATAACAACCCCATGGCCTCATCCATTCTGTTCCGGTGCTGAAAGATCTCAAATTGACATTGCAACTGAGGTTGAACATCATCCAAACATGACCATAAACCTTTGGACATAAGAATTCTTATCATCTGTGCCTTCCAGGTATGATAATTGTGAGGGGAAAGACGCTCAACCGAAGAAGATTCTGCCATTAAACCCTGCACCTGTGCCTACTTGTTTTTTTTATTATTATTATGTGATCTTTCATAATAGACAGAAGATGCAGAAGGGTTTGATTGTTTTGAGAGTTTTGGTGTTCTGGTTTTCTGATGGAAAATACAGAAAGCAAGAAAAAAAACCCCCCCACAATACGAGAACCCAAACCCCAGTACAATTTTTAAAGCTGAAAAGCTTGAAAAAGCAAAAAATGCTTCATACAAAATTCTATGTACCTGGTAAATTTTTGATGAAAAAAAGCTACCGTTTTGGAAAGAGCATGAGAAGAGCTTTCCGTCGCCTACCCGTTTTCGAAAAACGGAGTCTGTATGCAAAAGTTATGGCTCCGGGAGTGTGAAAAGTTTCATCTGACTTTGACTGCGTAAAACGGAAACCAAACTAGAAAATTTTGAAAAAAATCCTTCACCTTCAGATCAGGCTTGGAGCCAGCTTTCCAACGCCTCTTTTCGTTCGAAAATCTGAGCTAAAACGAGCAAGATACGCCCGATTTCGTGAAGGTAGCTGCAAGGTTTTTAAAAATGCGCCTTCCCTCAGGCTAAGGTCTTACCAGCTCACAGGCACGGGCGCGATCGCATGAAAGACCCTCGGGGGTTTGGAAGCCAGCGGTGAGCAGCTGGCGGTTTTCATTTGGCGGTGGCATAGTGGTAACCAGTTAATGGGATTGCTTTCCGGTGGTGCCTGACAGTGATGCAATGGCCGGTGGCGGTGAAGCGCATGGTGACGCCTGTCGTATTTTGCCATAATTAAAGCGGGCGGTGCTAAAATTAAACCAAAATTGTGTTTTTTTGCGATTTTCACCTCTTAAATCATGCCCTGAGGCCGTATAGCCTTGGGGCCTAAAAAAATTTGCCTCCTGGTGCAACTGTGCTCAAATAGGGCATGACATATATGAAAATATGGGTTTTTGGGTGCTCTGAATCCAACCATGAGGTCTGTTTGAGCCCAAAATTCACCTAACGAAATTAGTACGCCAGATCCAAACAAAAAACCTCTGAAACCCCAGATCTGCTTCCAATGCAAAATTTCTCAAAACAAGAATAGGTGGCTGCAGATATGAAGCTCTGATACCATGTAGGAGTTGAGAAACTACAATGCCATAGGAGCCCAGTGATCTCTGCAAGCTGAGAAAACCTATTACAGGGAGAAGCAAAGAGAAGCAACAAGAACACAACAAAATTGCTCAAAAAGATGGAGCTCTGTATTCAACAATCTGTAAAAAAGAATTATTACAAAAGAAGAGTTTTCAACCACATATAGGTCAAAAATCCCTAAAAGGAAAACACATTTAATAATTAATATAATTATTAAATGTCTTATTATGCAAACTAAGGTGAAATGTTAAGAAGGAGATAAAGGTAATTTAATTAACATGATTAAATTTAAACCTTTACTCTAACATGGAATTCATCACATGTAGTATTTTGTAATGTAATTTTGTTTCTCCTATACCAAAGCTTCATGAAATTATTTTCACATTAATAATTATTGTTTCCAAATATTCTAACCAATAATAACCAAGAACAATATCCAATACATCAATATTCAAAGCATAAAATTTTGAATGAAAAATATATTTATTCATAGATAACTTTAATTCTTCAAAATTTTGAATATCCTTACTTTCTATTTAACTATTCTTCATGCACCTTGATTTTACCTATAGTATCTTGGATTTGTTCCATGTTGATGAATTTATAATTGCTAATAGGTCTTATTGAAACAATTTTATTTTTCTTTTGAATGCATCTATGGAATT
>VDFB02364456.1:0-14996 GCA_007258455.2 Sequoia sempervirens
ATACAAAGATTATGTACAATAGTTTTAAAAAATAATTCAATATTTTAACAATACAAACAATCTTTCTCACACTTTGAAATTTAAATGCAATGGAAGAGATTTAAAAACCTGGAAATTGCTTCCAACTTGAGTTTTCCCTTCTTGATTCTTCTCTTTTCCTATTTTTTCTTTCCTAGAAGTCTCCTATAAATTCTCCCCCTTTTCTTATTCTCCTTCTCTTCTATTTCATCACTTATTTCACTATTCTTAATTCCTTGCACTCTTGAAACCTTCTGCCCAACCCCCCCATTTTTTTTTTATAGTTATTGTTCTTGCAGAAAGGATAAAGAATAAGAAAGCTTATGTTTTTGTTGTTACTCTCTTCTCCTATTTTTAAATATTTCTTTTATTTTCCCTTAACCTAATCTTTAAAATCAAAAGTAAAATTAACTTCCATGCACAATATTTATCTTTGATAAATAATAATGAATAAATTCCATTTTAGTTGCAACTAAATACTTATCTTCCATAAACAGTTAGAAAATACCATTTCCGAATTGTGAGAAAATATTTATCTTTAATAAGCAATAAAGAAATATTATTTAATTGCAAATCAATTATTTATTCAAAAAAAATAATAAGGAAATTTCATTCAATTGGGAATAAAAATAATTATTCTAAATAACAAAGCATTATCATTTATTTGGAATAAATAAAATCTATAACTAATTCCTTTTTGTTTCATTGCACTTTTATTTCATTGCTATTTAATTTAATTAATCATCTTATGATACAAACAATAAAACAGTCATCTAAGCCAAATGCTAAATGCATCTACATGACACTAAGTGCTCGTGTGTGTGAGAGAGTACCATTCCTGCTTTACCCTACCAAGAAGCTAACCTCCTCTGCCTTAATCACACCCTTGGTCTTCGACAACCTACAACTCAAGTACACTCAAACACCCATTAATAGATTAGTATCTAGGTAAAATTCAAATCAAAGCAATATAATGCATTAATCCAATTAATACTATTCAATTTTGCTTCACTTTCAAAATAAAACCATATTCAATACTTTTCAACTTTTCAAAATTAAAACAAGCATTTTCATATTTCATCATACATAACTCTATATTATTTATTGGTTACTCTGCCACACACATTCAGTCATATATCAAATCCAAATCAAGCCAAAATCAAGCAACATCATAGTTCAAGATGTGACATCCTTCCCCACTAGGAAGAGACATTGTCTCGATGTCTTATTACAAACATCCACATGACAAAGTCTGAAACATGTAGTGTAGCATAAGTCATAATATGCAGGAAATAAAAAGTATACTGGAATCTCAAATGTGAAAAATATCTATCAATATCTTTTGCATTCTCTCAAGTGGCATTGTCCATTGAATATTGGTCCCACTAGACCCTATACTGCATAATATCACGGTTCCACAACCTAACATTGCACCTTTGCAGAATCCTAATGGGCTCCATTAGCATCACCCCTAAATCCCAGACTTGCAATGCATGCTAGTCAAGAATATGAGTAACATCCAGATGATATGACTTAAGCATTGAAACATGAAAGACATTATGTATGTAGGATATATCCGGCGGTAGAGAAATCCTATATGCAACCAAATTAATAACCTCCAAAACATCATAAGGCCCAAAATATCTAGGGGAAAGCTTAGAGCTCTTGCCAAAAGAGACTGAACTCTTCTATGACTGAACTCTCAAGAAGACCTTGTCTCCCACTGAAAATTGTCTAAAAGTTTTGTTCCTGTTAGCAAGACTCTTCTGACAATCTAAAGCTTGTTTCAACTTTTCCTTGATTAGCTTCATCTTATCTTCCATCTCTTTCAAAATCTCAAGCCCAATGACAATCTTGTCTTCCACCCTGTCCCAACTGATAGGTGTATGACATTTGTGACCATACAAAGCCTTGAAAGGAATCATTCCTAAAGAGGCATGGTTGGAGTTATTCTATGCAAAATCTACCAAGGGTAGATACTCCTCCCACTTATGCTATTGTTCCATACAATACATCCTGAGGAGATCCTCTACTACTTGATTTACCCTCTTTGATTGACCATCGGTCTGAGGATGATATGCTAAGCTAAAATTCAATTTGGTTCTAAAAGAAGAATTCAATGTAGTCCAGAATCTAGAAGTCATCTGAGTGTCACAATCTGAGATGATCGTCTCCGACACTCCATGTAATTGGAAAATCTCCTGTACAAAATTCTTTGCTAAAACCAAGGATCCATCCTTAAGATTCCCAGGGATGAAGTGAGCTACTTTTTTCAATTTATCTACCACAACAAAAATGATATCATATCAATTCTTGGTCATAGGAAACCCATGAATAAAATCCATAGTAATTATCTACCATTTATACTTTGGCACTCTATGTGGGTATAAAAGTCTCGCTGGATGCACATGCTTAGCGTTAACCCATTGGCATTCCAAGCATCGGGCTACACAAGCAGTAACATCTCTCTGAAGTCTTGTCCAAAAATACAATGGTCGGAGTCCCTCTACCATTGTTGTTACACCAGGGTGCCCTGAATACGGTGGATTATGAAATTCTTCTAGCACTATCTCCCTCAATCCTGCCACATTAGGAACATACATTTTTCCCTAGTACCTCAAGAGTCCATCAGTCTCAAACATTTACCCATCATATCTATGATCCAAAGGGTTCTATTCTAGGGCTTGTTTCACCCTTTTATGATGCTCATCCCCTGGTAAAGCTTGGACTACCTGTTGTCTAAACGTTGGCCTTATAATGACCATTGCTACAAGATGTCGCCTCCTACTTAAGGCATTTTCTACCCAATTTTCCTTTCCTTTAGTATATTCAATTCCAAAATCATACTCACTCAAAACCTTCAACCATCGTCTCTGACAAGCATTCAGGTTCGGCTAAGTAAAAATATACTGCAATCCCAAATAATCTATTTTTAGCTCAAAAGGCTTCCCTAAAAGGTAGTGCCTCCACATTTGAAGAGCATGTACTATGGAAGCCAAATCCAAATCATGTGGTGCATAGTTCAATTCATGTTGTTTCAATTTCCTTGATTCGTATGCCACCACCTACCCATCCTACATAAGGACTACTCCTACACCCTCTCATGAGGCATCTATTATCACTGTAAAGTGCACATTTGGATCTAACACAATCAAAATAGGTGTCAAAGTAATTTTTTATTTCAAAAAAAAAAATACTTCACACTTGTCACTCCATTCAAATTTCTTTCCTTTCCTTTGGAGTGTGGTGATGGTTGCTATGATTATTAAGAATCCCTTGACAAATTTCTTGTAATAACTGGAAAGTCCCATAAAACTTTAGAATTCAGAAACATTTTGGGGTGCTGGCCACTCCATGATTGCTTTGATCTTCTCTGGGTCCACTACTATCCCATCAACTGAAATAACATGTCCAAAATAGTACACCTCAGTTTGGTAAAACTTGCATTTAGACATCTTCCCATAAAGTTTGTGATCCCTCAAATGTTGTAGCACTATCCTTAGGTATTTGTAGTGCTCTACCTCTAATTTAGAATATATGAGGATATCATCTAGGAAAACTAAGATGAAGTCATCCAGATAGTCTCAAAATATGTTTTTCATCAAATTCATAAAGGCTACAGGGGCATTAGTTAGCCCAAATGGTAACATAGTAAATTCATAGTGCTTGTATCTCGTCCTAAAGGTAGTTTTGAAAATATCCTCATCTTTTATCCTTAATTGATGGTATCCTTACCTCAGATCAATTTTTGAGAATACCTCAACCCCTTTCAGCTGATCGAATAGATCATATATCCTAGGGAGCAAATATTTATTTTTAATGGTAACCTTGTTAAGCATTTTATAATAAATGCACAACCTTAAGGTCCCATCCTTCTTTACAAATATGATAGGATCTCCCCATGGAGACACACTTGGCATTATGAAGCCTTGATCAAGCAACTCTTGTAACTGGACCTTCAATTCATGCAATTCAATAGTGTTAATCCTTTATGGTGCCTTATACTGAGGCTCAGCTCCTAGTATTAAGTCTATTGAGAAATCAAATACTCACTTAGGTGGTAGTTCAGTCAGCTCATCAAGAAAGACATCTTGAAATTCCTTCAAAATAGGATGGCCATTAGCCAATGACTCTGAGATATTGGTATCCCTTGTACCTTTACTGCATAGATAGTGCACCCTTTTCTACTAGCCTTCTTTAGCTACATGGCAAAGATCTGCTTAAGTTCTAAAGGCCTTTTTATACCATGAGTTTCAACATGGTTACCATGATCATCAAAACACCTCAATATTTTCTCTTCACAGTCAACAAGGGCCTTTTGTTCAGTAAGCCAATTTATTCCCAAAATCTGTTGGATCTTAGTTGTGATCATATGGTTTGTCCTTGATGACAAAATCCCTTTTAGTTGGTTCTCTTTGATGATTAGTCTCAGTTTGGATCTTTATGCTTTATTATGGCACTTCTTTAATGTCTCTTGGCTATTACAAATAGTTATTTGTTATGATTCAAATTCATGGTGATGAGATCTCTGGTTCATGTTATGAATGCTATTTCTTTGACTGACAGAGTTTGACAGATGGTTTCTTTGTCAGGATGGTTCTCCTTGCATACCACAGGTGTATTTCACATGATTACAAGCCATTTGATTACATTCCTTGAACTCACATTTTTAAAGGCATTACAGTTACCTTGGTTCTGACATCTCATTTGTCTAATGTTTTTGGTTGTTTCTCATTCGGGCTTACACTTATTGGCGTAAGAATGGCAGGGTCTCCCCGATCCATTTTGAAATGTCTGTGTTTCCTTTTGGCAAGACATTTCTGATGTCATAACGATTTGATTTTACATACAGGCAGCTTTCAACGTGACATTGATCATGGTCTTGGCGACAGAAGAAAATTCTATCGGCATGAGTTGTGTTCACCACTAGGAGGTCTTACTGAATGAGTCGGGTCTTACCGACTAACTCATAAGGTGGTTCATCGGCGTAAGAAATCCCTATCGGCATGTTGTTTCATCAAGCGTTTTGTGTCTTGGCGACCGGCACAAGAAAGATTATTTCAGCAAGACTTGTCTTTTGTTTCGGCGACTGAAAGTGATCTCTATCGGCATATGTTATTCCGTCAGTATGTGGTCTCAACGATATTAGTATGTCACACCGATCGGAGATTAAATGGAAACTCATCGGAAAGATTTTAAGGCTTCGGCGTGAGGTTATAATGAATATGCAATGTCACACCAACTAGTGGTGGATGGATGCGTATCAACAAGATTTTTTCTTCGATGAAGGGTCATAGCGAAAAGGGTGATGTCTCCCCGACTAATGCATGTGGAAGTCTTTTGGCAGGAGTGTTGTATTCGGTATATTGTCTCTCCGAAGATTGTTTGTCTCACCGACCGTGCACAAAAAGGTCTTATCGACAAAGGTTGAGGCTTCACTGAAATGTCACATCGAATGTGTAATGTCACACCAACCACCGTTGGACAATTGCCAATTTCCTTCGGCAGGACTTTCTGGAAGTCTCGACAAACAGGTGTGAATTCGGGGTGTTTCGGTATGACTAAAATGATCTACAAGATGTCTCCCCGATAGTTGAAGTTACAACGACATATATAGGATGGATGGACTTGTCGGCAAGAAAAACCATGTGTCTCAGGCGACCAATGTGTATTAAGTGGGCTTTCGGTATAACGAAGTATATCTATATGAGGTCTCCCCGAGAGTGATATGTCATAGCAACAGACAGAGGGATGACTTACGGCAATAAAGTTGCCTTCAACATAAGTATTGAATTGTCTCAGCGACACAGGATGAATTGGTGACTTTCGGTTTGACTCAAGCATTCTACGAGAGGTCTCCCCGATGACGGTATGCTATAGCAAAACTCATAAGATAGAAGGATGCTTTGGTGAGAGAACCATTATGTTACAGTGACACACAAGTGGATGAAAGACTTTCGGAAAGACATGGTGTGCTCTACAGGAGGTCTCCCGGATATCATAATGTTATAGCGAAGCACTTAAGATAAAAGGTTTATGTCGGTGTGAGAACATTAATGTCTTGGTGATCTATTGTGAGCTCAGGGCTTTTCGGAAAAACAAAGTGAATTCTCTATAAGGTCTGCCTGATAATGAAGGGTCACGGAAAATAGAAGGAACCAAAGTATGATTAACGATTGAATTTCCTTCAACATAACTGGTGAATGTCACAGCGACACATAAGAGGCAAAAGGGATTTCGGTGAAACTTAATGTGGTCTGCGAGAGGTCTTCCTGACTTCACTGGGTCATGGCGAAAGCAATTAAGGAAAAAGAAACGCAGCTCGCATAAGGTCTTAGTGAATCACAAAGAACACATGGCGACTGTTGTCTCTGTGAATGATTTTTTGAAGACTCATACACTGTGGCCGACATGGATTTTTCTAAGTATAGTTGCATGTAGACATCTTTGGTTGGTATCGAATCTATGGCAAAATATTCTCTGAGATTTCAGAGGATATGATTTTTTGTTGTGGGCAGTCATGGCTTTGGTGAAAATCTTTCTGTTACAATTTGAAATCTCATGATTCAGTGCAGAAATTAAAAGCTCTATGGATAGGTGTTACTCTGATTTTTACCATCATCTACAGATCATTATGAATCAGCTTCATATTCTAATAATGGCAAGAGAGTTTCATAATCTTGTGAAAAATGCTTGTTGAAGATTTCTTGATAACAGTCATACTTGAAATGTATATAAAAACTAGTGTTGAAAATAGTGGAGGTGCGGCTGGCCAGTAATTCTGAGAGATAGTTTATTTGGCCGTATCAAGAGATGTATTGGAAAACTCTGTAATACAGAGTTGGATTCTTAGAGTATGAGGTAGATAAGAGTGTTGAGTTTCTTGAGCTTACTTGAAAACAGAGTGATCCTCTGATATTATTATTGTAATTCTGTAATCTGAGTAAGGGGTTGGTGCTCCTTGAGATTGGTGTCTCTAAATAAGGGGTTGGTACTCCTTGAGATTGGTGTCTCTAAATGAGGGGTTGGTGCTCCTTGAGTTGGTGCTCAGAAATTAGCCTATAAGGCATTGTGAACAAGTTGTTTAAAAATATTAAGCCAGTATGGCAGTTTAGGAGTGGTTTTTCTACCCCAGGAGGGTTTTCCACTTGGCATATCTTTTGTCTCTTTGTTCTTCTATGTGCTCACTACTTTTTTGTGTTGTTGTTTCTATTCACTGTTGGGATTATTATTGTTCTCAATTCTGTTTATGAATGATTACATTCAACTCATGAATGCATTAATCAGAGTAATATTGAGATCAAATCTGAGCCATGTTTTGACAACTGCAAGATATCTCACTCAAATCATATTTTCATAAGTTTTCTAATAGACTGAGTTAATGTCGTCATATCTTTGTGCTTTCAAAAGTGATTACTCTACTCTATTGTTGAAAGAAAAGGAAATCAGAATGAAAAATCTTGGTCGAAGTTGAAAAAGTGTTGACACTGATTCACCCCCCCTCTCAGTGTCTGTCCATAACTCCAACAAAATCATGTCATATGATCCTAGGGGTGCTACATATAAATTGAATTGCATCTCAAAGCTAGGGAGTTCAAGTTCACTACAAGCTAGGCACTGCTCCACTATTCTCTCTACTCGATTTCCATATTGGACCTTCCATGAATTGTCCATATATCTAGGTTTAACTGATAATTTAGAGATAAAATGAGGGTATACAAAATACTCTATGGCTCTAGTATCAATAAGGATAGAAACAGGACATCCAAAGAGCTTACCCGAAAGTTGGATTGGTGTAGCCTGGTAGTCAGCTTGGCGATTATCAACCATCGCATGGATGTGATGTTGATTCATGTTCTTTTGATTATTCCCTCGCTGAGGACATACATTGGCATAATGCTCACCGCTACATGTATAACAACCTCCATGAGGTGCTCTGGGTCTGTTTGAAGCATCTATCCTGTTATTGTTGTTATTGTAATTTTCCCTCTTATTATTATTCTGATTTCCATCATTGTGATCCTGAGAATTATTACCCCTCTTGAGATTCCTAATCTACCTATTATTATTGCTTCCCTGATTGTTCTGATTTTGATTATTGTTATTATGATTGTTTCCTTGAGATTTCTTGTTACCATATTTAGCATCCCTGCTCTTCCTATAATTTATAGCCTATTGTAACTTCTTTTCCTGCTTGGTTGCTTTTTCAATAGCCTCATCCATGGTGGAAGGATTATGAATATCCATTTCAGCCCCAATTTGAGGCCTAAGCCCTAGAATGAATTGACGAATCTGGAACCTCTCATCAAGCTAGTACTAGGGTACATATTTGAGCAAGTGGGAAATTTTTTCCCAATACTGAGTTACTGACATTCCCCCTTGAGTGAGAGTCTCAAATTCAGTTATCTTTCTATCAAAATAGGACTATGGTAGCCACCTTTTCTGAACAACTATAGAAATTGTTCCCAAGTCACCTTACCATGCAAAAAAAATAAAATTCCTTTTCGCTCTCCCACCAAGTGACAACTTCACTAGTGAGTTGATATGATCCCCATTTAGCCTTGGTCTCATCAAACAAATTTCACAAGGAAAAATGATTCTCCATCTCAATTACCCATGCTTTTACCCCAAATCCCAATGTTTTTCCATCAAATTTTGGCGAGGTGACCTTCTTGAGGTCCTTTCCCAACTCTTCAACCACCTTTCTTAGGTTTCTTTCAGTCTCAAGTTGTTCTACATTTGTATCAACATTCGGCCCTTGTGGGCTTGCTCCCCTTTCTTGTTTTAGGCTATCAATCCTGGCCTCTTGTTGAATTAACAAGGCTAAGATCTGATCCAACCTATCATTTGTATCCCCATGGGATCCACCTCCATGTTGATAAGTTCTAAAATCCATTAGAGTTACTCTGGAAATCATAACATTAAGCATAATTAGGCATAGGTCCTAGATTTTAACCTAGACACTCTGATACCAAAATGTAAACCTCGAAAAAAGAAACTCACATACTAACAAAGTATTTCCAATAAATTTTGCACATCCCAAGGTAAAAGTAAATCATGCATATAACATGAACTATTCATAAGATCTCAAAAGCATATTCAATAATGAAAATCATACATCCATATGGTATACAATACATCTATTTCAATGTTACATCAAGAAGCTTTCATCAATACATCTATTTCAATGCTACATCAACAAGATTTCATCAATACATCTATTTCAATGTTACATCAAGAAGCTTTCATCAATACATCTATTTCAAAGTTACATCAACAATATTTCATCAATACATCTCTCAAGTAAAGTTACATTTACAAATGGGCTATGTAAGCCATACAAAGTAATACAAAGAGTGCATCCATAGCAAAAATATTCTCTCCTCCTCAACCACCTTGACACCACCGGTCTTCTTGCAAGTTGAGGCCAAGAGTGTGGTTAAGGCACCTTTTCTGCCCAACCACGAAGTACATGACTTCCCCAGGTTCTTTCCTAACTCAAAGAAATCCCCGGCCCTACATGAGGAGCCTAGTAACCTAGAAAAATAAAGCATGAGGGAAATCTCAATGCATGCTTGATGCCTATATGCATTCCTATACTAGAAAAACATATTTTTTGCATGCAAGATGTGGCAGAGACATAAAATTCTAGGCTTTTTATTCGTCTATTTCAATGGTACATTCACTTGGCCAAGCATTAAAACATAAATGTCAGTTTATGAAAAGGCTAAACTACTGTCTCTGTGTGCCTACATTCGGCATCCTATCTTGGAAGTTTCTCATAAAGAAAGTAAATAATGCATATTTCCAAATAAATTGCATTCACTTCCAACATTTATACATTCAAGCATTCTATCATAAAAACACATTTTATATTCCAAGTTCACAAATTGATTTGCATAAGTACAATAATTTCTAAAATGCATCTCCTAACTAGTTTTACAGTTCACTATGAATTCATTCAATCCAATCTACTACACTTCAAACAATAAAAGAAAGCATAAGCATATGTGCTCATTTTTGCATGTGTGCAAATTATTCAACATTCTATCTCATTTGAATGATTTAATCTAAATAACTGATTTACGTAAATTTGAAAGGAATTCTCTCTCCAATCAACATTGTATACATTTCAAAAATTACAATTTTCCCATATTTTATTGCATGTACATATATATATATGCATTCATACATCTATATATATAGGTACATTACAGCAAAATTTAGTAATGAAATCAACTCTAACACAAAAGTTTACCAACTTACAACATAAATATTGGTTATCCCCAGCCAAATTCATATCTATCCATCTGAACTTGTTATCTCTCCAATAAAAATAAATATATATTCATATCTAAATATGTATATATATACATTTATAGTTATATATATATACATACTCAAAATTTATCCATATAAGGACAAAGTATGCTTTCAACATTTAAATCAGAAAACAACACTGTAGGTGTAAAAACCCTATATACATATTTATTACCAAATATATTATTATGTCTCTATGTGTATATATACATATATATATACACACATTTTTTCACATAGCCAAAAAAAAGAATCACATACAACGAATTTTGAAAGGCTAGAGTAGTTTTCCATACAAAAATCAAAGGTTACATTTAATAGTTGCTAGTTTCAGGGGTCGCCGACTTCCCCACTTGGAAGAGGACACTGCCCATGGAGGGCAGTGCCCTCTCCATAGTTCATGGCCTATGGAGGGCGTTTCCCCCATAGCACAACCCTCTCCCAATGGGGGAGGACGTGGCTAGGAAGGCCTTGACTCTCCTAAATATTAGCTGCCATCAATACAACTTCAAATAATATATTGTGATTTCAAAATCCCTTCGATTTAAGTATTAAATGTGGATATTATTATATATTTAGGTATGTATATATATACACACACAATATTATATATATATATATATTTAAATATATAATATGTGTCATTAAAATCTGGAGCAATATTTTTTATTTAAGAAAACAAGCTAGGTCCTCAATACTATTCTTAAAATATTTAAGGATTTATAGGAGCATATATATATATATATATTTAACAAAAAAGATATATAAATATAAATGAGTAGGGAAAAAACATATGGATTTGTACAACCAAGATAATGGACTTCATCTAGGACAATAGAGGTATTTAAACACAATTTTTCAAATACAAATATTATGCACAATAGTTTAAAAAAAAAAATCAATCTTTTAACAACATAGACAATCTTTCTCACACTTTGAAATTTAAATGCAATGGAAGAGATATAAAAACTTGGAAATTGCTTCCAACTTGAGTTTTCCCTTCTTGATTCTTCTCTTTTTCAATTTTTTTCTTTCTTGGAAGTCTCCTTCTATAAATTCTCCCCTTTTTCTTATTCTCCTTCTCTTCTATTTCGTCACTTCTTTCACTATTCTTAATTCCCTACACTCCTGAAACCTTTTACCCAGCCCCCCCATTTTTTTTTTTTTACAATTATTGTTCTTGTAGAAAGGAACAAGAAAGCTTATGTTTTTTTTGTTACTCTCTTCTCCTCTTTTTAATGATTTATTTTATTTTCCCTTAACCTAATCTTTAAAATCAAAAATAAAATTCACTTTCATGCACAATATTTATCTTTGATAAATAATAATGAAGAAATTTCATTTTAGTTGCAACTAAATACTTATCTTCCATAAACAATTAGAAAATACCGTTTACAAATTGCGAAGAAATATTTATCTTTAATAAGCAATAAAGAAATATTATTTGACTGCAAATATTTTTTATTCAAAATAAATAATAACGAAATTTCATTCAATTGGGAATAAAAATAGTTATTCTAAATAACAAAGCATTATCATTTATTTGGAATAAATAAAATCTATAATTAAATTATAATTAATTCCTTTTTGTTTCATTTCACTTTTATTTCATTGCTAATTAATTTAATTAACCATCTTATAATATGAAAAATAAAATAGTCATCTAAGCTAAATGCTAAATGCATCTACATGATACTAAGTGCTCATGTGTGTGTGTGAGTACCATTCTTGCTTTACCCTGCCAAGAAGCTAACCTCCTCTGCCTTAATCACACCCTTGGTCTTCGACAACCTGTAGCTCAAGTACACTCAAACACCCATTAATAGATTAGTATCCAGGTAAAATTCAAATCAAAGCAATATAATGCATTAATCCAATTAATACTACTCAATTTTTCTTCACTTTCAAAATAAAACCATATTCAATACTTTTCAACTTTTCAAAATTAAAACAAACATTTTCATATTTCATCACACAAAAACTCCATATTTATTTATTGTTTACTCTACCACACACATTCAGTCATATATCAAATCACATACAAAAAAGCAACAACATCATAGTTTGAGGCGTGACAAATGTGGAATGCTAGGTCTGAGGACAAGAGAAAACATGGGAAGTTTGATGCACTATGGTTGGGCCTATCCAATCAGCAACACCCATGGTAATGACTCCTACTTTTGCAAGATCTGACTGGTGAACTTCTTGAACTACCAATACATAGATAGTTCTTGAAGCCATATTTCTCTTGAAATATGTCATTCTCCATGTACATTATAAATTTTGTATGTTTTGTATATAGGTTTGGTTTGACTACCTTGTTCGAGTAGTCTCCTGGTTTTGGCTCTTTGCATTGGTTTTCTCTTCTAGGAGATGTTTGAGATCTCTCCATGCCTTCCAAGAGGCATGAGTCCCCAACTAGAGCGATGGAACCTTCAAAATTTTATGTTCCATTACCTTGAAACTCTGTTTGGATATCTCATAGGCCTTGTTCTTACCCATTTGTTAAGGTTTATGTCATAGGGGTTTAGGGTTTATCAAGTCTTAATATTTGAAAGATAAAACCTTGGTCTTTTTTCCTTTTGTTCTATTTCCTCATTGACCTGCTATGGTCGATTTTCAATCATTTAAAAATAACTTGAATCTTTAATATCCATGTATTGACTAGTCCCTTATGTCTAGGGTTACCATTTCACTAATCGCATTGAAATATTTCCCTCATGGTGTTATTTTCCTATGGTTGGGGTTTCCAATTATTTGTCCTTAATCCTTAGTTTACCTTTTTCTTGGGTTCATATTTTTCCATTGGCACTTTCTCTTCCTAGTGTGTCCCCCTTTCAAAACAACTTTTGAACATGTGAAAATGTATGACACTTAAGTCCTTTCTTACTGTGCAATTCATTTCCCATTGTGCTTAGCTCATTAACTGCTTATTTTAGATTAGCGATGAGCGATGGATTATGTTTCATTTCATCATTTCCTTGTCATCCATCGTGGGTTGCATTAATATTCTCATCCTAAAATCAGCGATGGGCGATATATCCGAAATCCTTTGTATTGCTTGTTCATCGCCCATCACCAGTTGCTAGCTATTTTCCATTTCCAAAATAGTGATGAACGATGAAGGTTTTCTTCCCCATCGCTTAAGACCTTACATTGTTGATTCATTCCTGCTCACTTGCTACCAGGTAGTGATGCCCGATGTGACTGTTGATCTTGCTATCAAGGATATGTGGTTGTATCTTATGTCAACGCCAAATTTTTCACATCACTATTATGTTTTAACCACTAGAAGGTATATTAGCGATAAGTGATGTGAAGGTTGTGATATCTTTTCATCACCAAATTCTAAGGCATCACATATTTCATTTGCAAAGAGATATATGAAATAGTGATGAGCGATGAGTCTGAAGGGGAAAGCGAAGGAATCATATCCCAAGTGGATATTTTGATCCAAATTCTAAGAATGCATCACACATGTTTAGTACATTGTGGATAGAATTTTAATGAGGAGGGAGAAATAGCGATGAGTGATAGAAGACTTAGTCTTTTCTTCCATCGCTTGGTCTTGATGCATCACGGATTCACTCACTTGGGAAAAACATCAAACATCAATGAGAGATGAAGGAAATGACAAATGTTTTAAAGTAGCAACATGGCAATCTCTAAGGGAATCACTGGATAGGGTTCCATCATTGACTAATGTGTGCCGCCAAAAGTAAGGAGAAAAGAATGAGGATAATGGAGAATCATCGATATTGTTTTAAATCAAATTCAATCAATGGCTGAAATTCAAATGACAATGGTTGATTGTCAGAAGCTATTCACTTCACTCGCATGAGTAGTCTTTTGTCATTTATGGTGAATTTGGTCATTGATGAGCTATAAAGAAGGGAATTGATCCATATTTCCACTATCTATGCAAGAGTTAGAAGTAGAAAGAGAAGAAAGGAGTCTGGGCAAGTGAAATTTAGAAGATAGAATGTGAGAAGGGTTTCTTGGGTAAGTAAAAATTACACTCTTTTGTAGGAATTTCATTAAAAAAAGACTAGTTGATGAATTGGTGATCTAAATAAGAGGGAATTGTGAGCTTAGGGTTATAATATAGTGCCTTTTGATCCTATGAGGAAATTCTTTAGGGTTTGGTCTTTTCTGGAAGTGTGTAAAAGGATTTTTATCTACATTCTGTAGTTGAAATTCCCTATAGTTATGTGATCCAAAACCCTAGTTCTATCCTAAATTGCAAAGCCCTAGTGTTCTATAATTTTTTTTCCAAAGTGAGCAAGCCTAATAAATCCTCAAAGTCAAAAGCTAAGCCAAAAAAAAAAGAGCTAAGGTTGCAAAACCAAAGTCAAAGGATTCTGAGAAGGAAAAAAAATAGAAAGGTGAGAAGAGATATTTTTCTCATTTCATGGAGGGAAGCTCTAAAAAAATGTCTGCATCAGGAAGGAAAATTGGAAAGAGACCTACCAGAGAAGGGTTCATGACTAGCTAGTTGATGGATTTAGTAGTTGGAATGGTGAACTTGCATTGCCACAATTTGGATGAGAACTATTCTTGTATGCTTTTAATAAGAGATTTGCAAAACATCCAACTAGAAACCTATGAGAGTTTTAGCTAGGAAATCTTGTGGTTCCAAATGTGTTTGTGCAAGTTGA
>VDFB02364457.1:0-19606 GCA_007258455.2 Sequoia sempervirens
TATCAAAATCCTCTACCACTTGGTTAAGAGTGGAGTTCAATGACCTAACCATGCTAAAAACAAAATCCTACTCCCTAAAAATTCTCAGAGTGGAGATGTTACAATAGGCTATAGTGCCACACTTACCATGTAGTTCTTAGACCTCTTGAATGAGTCACATGAACAGGTTGAAGAAAACATCCGATCCTTCCTTAACTAGACCTGAGGCTTGATTAAAATCCAATGAGCCCTAATACATACCCATCCCCTACTGAGAGCTCATTAGAGAATCAACTTCCTAGAAATCGGTAGGTGGGACAAACTGTTCTTTTCCTTTACCTTCAGAAAATGACACTGCAAGGGACAGTTCCAAGTCAACAAAATTTTCCATATTTTCCTCCCCTTCAACTGGGACCCTCCTATCCTCCCCATAGTCTAGAATTTTACCATCACTAGAGTTTTTTGCCACCCCACACACCTTAGAAACTACAACACCCTCCTAAGAATGCTCCTCTGTAGCATGGGGAGAAACAACACTCATTGGTCCCTGTTTCAGAACCTTCCTACCACTACCTTTCCCCTCCATATTAGCCTCTTCAAAAGCACCCAATTTGTGCTTCACATGCAAGGAAGATGGCTTAACATTCTTCACAGATCTCTTACTAGCCAACCCAGAAGGGACCAAACTTTTCCTAACCTCAATTGAAGGATTATTAAAGTCCAAATCCATCAGATAGCCATTAGACTAGGCTAGGGAGTCATCCCTAGACTCCGTCTCAACATCTCCTTCCGCCCCCTCCAATTGAGACTTCCCCATCAACTTATCCTTCTTGTTGGCCTTCAAGGCTCTACTAGGAATAGGGGTTGTAATTACATACCTTGCTTTGATGTGCTCCACAATTAAAAGCATCAAGCCCTCATGTAAAAAGGGATTGTTGGGATTCTTTTTGTAATCCATAATCCCATTATCTAGAGATGAAAGAAGATAAAATGAGAAGGAGACCAACTTACCATGATGAAAATGGTTTAGCAGCATCAAATGGTTCCCATAAATTATCGAATATCTCTCGTCCAAAGTAAAGTTCCACATAAGACCCATAGCCACATCTCCCCATATTGGTTTAATTGAGGTTTGATCAAAGCAGCCACATTGGAGCTTAAGAATTTTATCCTTCTCTTTATCCCTTAGGAAGTTCAATCTCACCACCCTAGACATAGCTTTTTCCTTAAAAAATTTTCTCCATCGAGTTGACGGCCCTGCAACTTCAGCTATGAACTCCTCATTCATAGTGGTGTCAATTCCAAACATATTAAGAACACGGCTATGCCAAGCCTCCAAAAACTCCTACAAGGTCTTTGGATCAAACCCATGTAATTTCTCCATAAAAAGAGTGATTCCACCTTTCTACAATATGTTCCAAACATCACCATTACCTTTGGTTTCAACACATGAAAAGGGATCCATTCTGTACCTATCTCCTCCCATCTCCAAAAGCAACAAAAAATTCTTAGAAATGAAATCACACAATAAAATGGACATAACCAAAACCTTC
The DNA here is from genome assembly GCA_007258455.2 of Sequoia sempervirens. NCBI lineage: Eukaryota > Viridiplantae > Streptophyta > Pinopsida > Cupressales > Cupressaceae > Sequoia > Sequoia sempervirens. The sequence continues at coordinate 1,533 of VDFB02364457.1, forward strand.
AAAGAGGAAATAGCACCCAAAAAGCATGTGATCCTAACTTTCAAGGTAAAAAGAGAAATCAAGGCCAAATCCCTCATGAGATTACAACTCCTCCTCCCATAATTTCCAATAAGAATGTCATCAATAAAATGTCTAATCAACATCAAAAATTCATCATTAAACTACCATCCCTTAAGATTACCAAAAGTTTTAGCCCCCTTCAAAGACTTAGGGACTATAATTATTAAGCAATGCAATAAGATCAACAGGAAAATAGTCATTAATATTGCAAGACCTAGTTGAGGAGACACCAAGGTTTTCCAAAAGGTCCACAACACCATTGGCCTCATGAAAAATAGGGGAAATGTAGAATTCATCAAAATTATTCAATAAAGAGAGAGCATCATTGATAAGTATTTCTATTGACCAAGAGGGAGAGGTGAGCCACCTAAGACAGTTGATAATATTCAACGAGTCCCCTTCCACCTAAATTTTTTACACCCCCTTATCCTTTGCTAATTTTAAACTATGATAGGATGCAACAACTTCAACATGGTGGTTTGTTTGGATCTCCAATGACTAATTTAATGTTGATCAGTACATTGGGATGAATTATTTTGAAATTTAGTGTAGGACCAAAAAAACTACTAGTCTTATGTCATTTCGTACCATAATTTGACATATTTTGTGTAATTACTGATAGACATTGAATTGAACAATGTAAATTTGTACCTTACATTCAACATCAATGTGATAAATTTGTACACAAGAGGAAAATGAATTACAAATAGAAAAGTTTACTACAAGCCAATATTTGATGCTAGTAACTTTACATTAGATACTTTGTGAGGATACTTTATGTTGTATCTTTTGAGAGACATAATCCATAGAAGATACATTGTGATGAAAGATCTAAAGAACATAATTGAAATGGAAAGGAGAAGCTTATCCTGTAAATGATCCTTGAATTTCACAACCAAATATCAATATTCTTAAGGTATTAATATATCAATGCCTTGTAATCATCCATACCAATCACACATTACTCAGGAACCAAGGAGAAAAATATAATGAAATAATATAAAATGGAATTAAAAGAAAAAATAAATTGAAAATGAAAATTTAATGTGGAAAAGATTAATTGGAGGCAAATGCAATAATTTATTATGCACTTAATGTCTATCTTTCACCATAATCAAAATTTAAAATAAATTAATGAGTAAGAAGATACATCCTTAATCTTAGGTTTATTGAACATGTGTTTTTTCCTAGAAAGAAGTATCAAGAACCAAAAAAATTAATGACAAGGAAAGGCAATGAGAACATTTTGCAAAAGAAGAAGAAGAGAATTCAAAGAATACTTTTTAGATAATGATGATCTTATTGATGAGCCAAAGATTATTGTGCCAATGGTGACACCTAATAAGCTTGGTCCATGATCTATGAGAATCACTGTTTGATCCATCCATATATACCTACGACTTGAATTTTTCCTTCACCTTTTTATCTATTCATTTGTTTTCTCACTTGACTCTTCTATTATGCCTTGTTTCTTGTATTTCTAATATGCATTAGGCCTTCTATTTTTAGTTTTATGATTGTTCTCTATCACTTGAGGGTAGTTTTAGTTTTCATTCATCCTTTATATTTGTATGCTTTACACACTTTGACTTTTTCTTTCCATCTATACTTGGGTTGACTAGTTACCTTATTTGTCTATTAGAATTTTTATGGTCCTTGCTTTTTATCATGTTAATGAATGAACAACTAACAAATTCACCAAGAGCATGTTATAAGCCAAATATTTAAAGCTATGTAAGATACCAGATATGCTAGAAGTGAATATTTTAAGGAAAGATAATGTTCAAATATTTTCCTTTGTATTATAAGATAATTTTATTTTATATTATAATCAAATCTTAAAAGGAAAATGTTAGTGTCAATAATGACATAATGTGTAATTAAATTGCGGTGTTGTGGTTTTTGCCTCAAGGTCCAAACCTCTAATGGGGTGTTATTGCTAATTATTCATGTTGGAGACAAGATCCCTTATTTATGGCCTCACTAGTTCATAACTTTGATAAAAAGCATTTGTCTTCAATTTAGCAAAAAAAAGAAAAAAAGACAAATGTAAGTGAAAAATATAAGTGTGTAGAGTTTTCTAAAAAATATAATTCTATAAAAAATTGAAAATTTCTAAATTTGAAAACAAAATTGAGACCGTTAGGATAAGGTCCCATGGAGGGGGGCTTCCTAAAAAAATTCATGGGTGTTGCTCAGATTTTTTAGGAATATTTTAAAGCTAGTGGTCCCATGAATTTAATTTTGCAATTCAACTTAAAAGTTTGAACTCCAAAATTTAAGGAATAAAATACTTTGATAAAAATCAATCAATAAATAAAAATTATCTCATTTTTATTATTTTTTATGAAATTAAAATTTAAAGTGATAGACAAGTGGCAAAAAATATCCCTAAAAACTTTCTAAGCTAGAGGAACAATTTTTAGCCCTGCCTCAATTTCACCTAAAATTTGCAGTCCTAAAATGTAGGGGCTGCTATTTTTGAGGAAAATTTTCCAATTAATCCTCTAGCATAATTTTTTTGCTTCACGGGATAGCTTGATCCATGGAAATAGAATTCCAAGCTCCCATGGGACCATACTATTAGAAATATTAAGATATTAGAAATTTATAAGCTTGAATCTTAGTATATAAAATATACAATTATAAAATGAATTACGATTTTCCCATTAAGACATAAAAAACTAATAATCAATTAAAAATTATGATTAAATTATAACATAAATTTAAAAATTCTATCTTTAATTTTTAATGTAGGTTTATTTTCTATACCATATTTTTTTTAAAATGCCATGTTTCCCTTGTTTTGTTGTGAAAAATATAAAAAAATAGTATCAAATTCCTTTCAATAACAAATAATCTATTTACATAACTCTACCCCTAAATGATGTTTTAGAAGAGGAGAGAAAAATGAGTGATTAGAACAAGAAAATCAAGAAGATGGATAAAGGTAAGGATGTCAAACCTGAGAATCCACTCCACTTTTTGCTAAGAGATTATGAAGGTCACGGTCGCGGCTCACCAATTGCTTCACTTTTTCTTTCCCTTTGTTTTCTAGTAGCTTTTGCACTATCACAAGCTGATTGTATTCAACAGCAAAGAGTAGAACAGAATCATGATCTGAACTGCAGATTTCAACGCAATCTGGCCTTTTGAACATAAATTGTTCGATTATATCCCAACGACCTTTCATGACTGCCACATGAACTGGGCACATTCCAGAGTTATCCTTCTTTGTCATTAAGTCGTTATGCCAAGCACCATCATCAGCACAATGATTTATTATTGCGATTACAATCTCAAGTTTTCCTCCCTGAACGGCTGCATGGAGAAGGGACGTCACACCTGTATCCATGAGTTGAAGCCAACTTATTCCATGCAATTTGAAAACTTACTATATCCTTCCAACTTGAAAAGTAATGTGTAATTATTTTACCTCCCCAATCTCGAGCAGATTCATGGGCTTCCGTTGTGTTGCTATATGGCACGGCTCGCAACAAATGCTTGACTGTCTCTACGTGGTCATACTCAGAAGCTATTAGTAGAGCTGTCTCACCAAACTTATTGCGCTCGCGGGCACAACTCGTGTTGTGTTGGAGTAGAATTTTTACATCTGCAGCACCGCTTTTAGCCGCTTCGTGCAGTGGCGTATTGTTATCGTTGTTTCGAGCTTCAGCCAACGATGGTTCCTTTTGAAAAATCCACGAAACAAGATCCAGATGGCATTCCCTCGCAGCAATATGAAGTGGAGTATCTCCTTCAAAAGTAACGTAATGCAAAACACGCGAGCCCCGATGGTATAAAATTTCAACTGTAGCAACATCGCCACTTTCGGAAGCAAGGAAGAGATCTTTCTTCATCTTGCGCTCGTTTTCGCATTTGCTTAGAGCCGAAGATGCACAGAAAACTGAACAAAACTTCTTCACAAAATTGCCTGGATTTCAGTCGCTGATAATAACGAGGGACGCCTCGTGATTTGTGACCCATGTATTGTTTTTGAAGATTTTTTTGGAAGCTTTTATTTGTAGGTAGTTATTAAACATGGAAGGATAATAACCGACGCCTCAGAATTTGTGAGAGGTTTTCTCGATGTTTTCATTGGTATCTTAAGGAAAAATTTATCTTATCATCTATTTTTAGGTTGGAAAAAAAAATAGGACCTTCTAATTGCAAAATCTATGAAAAGCAAGGAAAAATGCAATTTTTTTGAACTTCTCCATTTTACCATACCTAAATCTAGTAGTATGTACTTTTGAAATGGATATTTTGAAGCTTTTAGGATGCAAAGGCTAGAATATATTATTATCACCATCAGGGATTTCATTGTCACTAAATGCAAAAAATGTGATCCCAAAGATAAAAATAATATTGTAGCACAAGTTAGTTACTTATAAATACTAGGAAATAGTAATAGAATAACATTTAACAACACACAAATTTACATGGTAAAACCTTGACAATATGTGAAGGAAACATCCATGGGGAAAAGTATCAATATTCATATTGCTCAAAGAAATTTTTTTCTATCTTCATGCAAATGTTTCTATTGAAATTACAATTTTCCTTTGAAGGGCACAAAGATATATATAATATCTTCAAGATAAAAACCATTGTTAAACTTAGAAAAATCTAGATTTTTCTCCTAAGGAAATTATGAATATTCTCTTAAGAAAAAAGCATATTTTTATAAGAGAATATTTTTGTTTTATTATTTAAATTTGTTGCCATTATCCAACAATCTATACCTTGACAGAAAGTTACCTTATAGTTATCCATGCCCATTCATCACCTTTTTTTACAAGCCAAGAGAAGCTAAATTCTACCTCAACTTCTCTATGTATTTGTTTTTTAAACATGTCTACACAATATTTTGATGTATGAAATTTCTCAAGAATACTCCACCATCATCGATAACCTTTCTTACAACATGGTATTTAATCACCATATGATTCGTCTCATTATGAAAAGATGTATTTTCAGCTAAATGGATATAACTTTGACTATCAGAATATACAATAACCTTTTCCTATACTTTCCAAACTCACCCAAAAAACCCTTTAAAAAAAATGACCTTTTGCATGCATGTAAGACAACCATATACTTTACCTCAGTAGTGCATAAAGAAACTATTTCTTTAAGCTTTGACATAAAAAAGGGTCTCATACTAGATTAAAGACATAACTTGGAGTATATCTCCTTTTTTGCAAGTCACTTGCATAATTAGAATTAGCATAACCATAAAATGAATCATTGCAACCATCATAGGTGATACAATAATCACTTGTTCCTCTAAGATACTGAAGCACCAATTTCACTAATGGCTAATGCTCTCTATTTGGATTTTAACAAATATTAAAAAAAATCATTGAAATCAATACCTTCCTTTTGAGAATATCCTTTTGCTACTAGTATTGATTTCTACCTTTCAAATTTATCATCAACATCTTTCTTCAATTTGTAAGTGAATTTGCAACCAACAACTTTCCAACCCTTTGGAAATTCTACCAAGTCCCATGTTTTATTCTTTTCCAAGGAATCCATTTCTTCTTTCATTGTTATTTTCCATTTAGAATTTTTAGTACCATCCATCACTTCTTGATAACAACTAGGTTCCCCATCATTAAAAATCAAAGCAACAGATGAAACATAATCACCATACATTTTAGGTGTATTTCTAACTTGCGTAGATCTCCTTAGATCTAGTTGTGGCATTTTCACATTTCCTATATATTTTCTACATCCTATTCTCCTTATTTAGAATCTTCTTTATACTCCCTATTTTTTATAGAAGGATGAGTTTCCAATTGAGTTTTTTGATCTTGTGGTACTTGTTCCTATTTCATTTCAACTTCTACAATGTCTAATTTTATGAGAGGAGATTCATCAAATAATACATCTCTTCTAATTATGATTTTTAGGAAGTAAGGTCTTACAATGTGTATCCCTTAATTCCATCACCATAACCAAAAATATAAATTTCTTAGATTTGGGGTCAAATTTAGAATGCTAATCTTTAAAAATAAGAGCATATGCATCACAACCAAAAAAAATCATATTTGAGTAATCACAAGAGTGATCTATCCATAACCTTTTAGGAATATTATAGTTTATTACAATAGATGATGATTGATTTACAAGATCTAGCTAGTTGTAGAAACTAATTTTTTCCACAACTATTGATGTAACTTGGAATTACTGAGAATGCACCTTGCTTGCTCTAGAATAGTCATGTTTATGTGTTCAACAATTTTTTTTTACTATAAATTATGGTTTTATTCCTTTCAATCCTACCTTCCTTATAATAATTCTCAAACTCTGAAGGTGTGAATTCAACAATGCATTATTTGTTCTTAAACACACAATTGACCTTCCAATACTCTTTTCAACCAAAAATCTAAACTACTTAAATACACTAAATAATTCAAGTTTACTTTTAAGAATATAGATCGACACCTTTCTAGAGTAATCATCTAAAAATGTCACAAAATATGATGATCCTCTAAAATAAACTATAAATTATGGCCCCCAAACATATCAATGAATGCAATCTATAATACCCTTACTTGTATGACTACCTTCTTTAAGCTTGTATCTACTCTGCTTCCAAAAAATAGAATACTTGTATAAATTAAAATTTAAATATTTTAAATTTAGAAGTAACTTATGATTTATCAGTACCTTCAACCCTTTCTTGCTCATATGAGCCAATCACTAATGACATAAACAAGTAGATTTATTTTCCTCATATACCACCAATTCTTCATCTATATAGTACTCCCTTCTTGTAAAGGTTCCAAACCTTTGTAGCCTTCAAGACCACCAAAATTACCTTGGTCACTTTACGTGATCCACCTTGACATGTAAATTTATAGCCTCCAAAATCAAAAAATCTCAAAAGAATAATATTTTGTTTGAGTTTTTGTGCATGTTTTACTTGTATTAATATCCTTACAATACCATCAAACATTTTAATCTTAATGCCCCCAATTCCAATAGTTTTACAAGAATAATTATTTCCCATAAGAACAATACCACCATAAATAGCTTGGTAAGATGAAAACCAAGTTGTATGTGGAAAAATATGATTAGAGGAGGTAGAATCTAATAAGCATTCCTTATGATATAATAAATTACAAATAGATAATAGTTCATCTACCATACCTGAACTTATATCAATCAATTTTTCTTCCTTTTTTGATTCATCATTGTCTTCTTTCCTCTTCCAATGATCTTTCTTAAGATGTCCTAACTTTTTGTAGTACAAATATTTTCCCTTTCCCTTTTCTCCTTTTAAGTTAGATTTGGATTCACCTTTGAAATATTCCCCTTTTTCTATAGATCTACCCCTAGCCACAATTACTTATGGTGTGGAGGTTTCTATTTAAATTTCCTTCACATCTCTTTGAATAATAAAGCTCCCATAATAGAATCAAATTCAAGGGTGTCAATTGTGCTATACCTAATGGAAGTGACAAAATGATTCAAATGTATAGGAAATCAACACTATAACATGATTGGTTTGTATTCATCTTTAACTATTACATTCATTCTAGTTAATTGACACATAAGAGTATTGGAAACATTGAAATAATAAAAAAGTTGTACCTTCATTTGTAAACTAAACAATTGCCTCTCCAAGTAGATATAACTTGTTAAGGATTTTGTTTGTAAAGACTCACCATTATACTCTATAAGCCTATTGTTGTTTTCTATCTAGCAATATTAAAAGAATATCATCTATTAAACACAATCAAATTATGCTAAGATCTCTTGTATCAAGATCCTCCCAGTCCTCATTAGTCATATAATTTTTTAGGTTTCTTGGACTTTCCTACGAGTGTCTTGTGCAATCCTTGTTTCCATAACAAATCATGCATCTTTATCTTCCATAGCTCAAAATTATTCTTCCCATTGAATTTCCTCACCTCAAACCTTACATTCAGAATCCTCGCCATTTGGTTTTGTAAAATAGAAGCCAAATACAAACATAGATGGTGCAGAGTAGTTTCTTTCATACCACTTGTTGTGGAAACAAGATCCCCAAAATAAAATAGTATTGTAGTACAAGTTAGTTGCGCATAAATAATAGGAAAGATTAAATAGAATAATAAAATAACATTTAAGAAGACAGATTTATATGATAAAACCTTGATAATATACCTAGGAAACATCAATGAGGCAAAGTATTAGTATTCTTATTGCTCAAAGAAATTGATTACAATTTTTGAATAGTTGTTACTATTCAAATTATAATTTGTCTTTAAAAATACAAAAATATATAATATATTTAATATAATAACCACCAACATACTTAGAATAATATAGATTTTCCCTTTTAAAAATTATGAATTATCTTATAAGAAAAAAATAGATTTTTATGTAATAGAATTTTTATTTTACTGTTTTAATTTATTGTCATTATCCAACAATCAAAATGATATCTATTAATAAACTAGCAATTGTACCTTAGTGTACAATGGGTACGCCAAAGAAGTGTGTAAGGTCAATTAGGATAAATTGTGGTCTATTTTTGCATACATTTACTAATTACTAATTTTGGTCAATTGGTAGGCCATTCAACAAATGATGTTGTTTATGCAACAAAGGTCTCAATGGAGAAGTTATACCTTCAAATCAACTATGCATCCATGTACAAGGATCCAAACATGAATGAAATAAAACCTCTGAATTAGGAATATAATCAGGCTCCATTAATGCCAAGCAGCTCATGTTATGTTTGCAATAAGGAGGAGGATAGAGTATAGGGATACATAGGATAGAAAAGAGAGAGAGAGACATAGGGATATATATATATATATATGAAGAGATAAATATATAGAGAGGGGAGAATGAGAATGAGAATGAGAGAGAGATATGGGATATATCTAGATCTATAGAGATAGGAGTGTAGGGGAGAGAAAGGAGAGAGATGATGTGCAGAGAGAGGGAGACACATATCCAAAGGAGAGGAAAACAGAGGCAGTGAGATGACAGATGATATTAAATAAAGATATATCAAACAGGACAGAGACATAGGAGGAGGAGAGTAGAGACATAGATCAGAGATGGAGGACAGAGACAGAGCCATAAGGAGACATAGAGAGGAGGAGGAGGGGGAGGAGAGACAAAGACAGACAAATGAGAATTAGAGGGATAGATAAATAGAGATGGAGATCTGAGAGAAGATATGGGGAATATATGAGAGACAAACATAAGGAAAGAGGAAAGGAGATAGACAGATAGGGGATAGGGAGGAGGATGAGGAGATAGAGGGAAGGAGGATAAAGGGGAGGAAGAGATAGGGGCTGAGGAGGAAGGAGAGAGAAGAGGAAGATGGAGCAGCAACAAGAGGGGAGAGATAAGAGAAAAACAATATACAGATGTATATATAAAGAAGATGGGGAGAGAGGGAGAGAAGAAGATGAGGGAGTGATAGCTCAAAGAGATAGAGAGGGAGAGATAGAGAAAACGAGGTAGAAAGATATATAGGAAGAGGGAGAGGGAGAGATAGAGAGATATAGATGGTGAGATAAAGTGATAGAGAGATAGATATATAAGGAGATATAGAGACAGGAGGAGAGGGAGAGAGACAAAGATAGACAAAGATAGAGATAGATACATAAATATGGGGAGAGGGAGGAAAGGGAGGACAAAGAGGGAGAGAGAATGAAGAAAGAGAGATGGAGATAGATAAAATATAGAGATATATAATATAATAATGGAATATGGTAATTTTAGACATTATATAAAATATATATTATATATTAATTATATTTTGTAAACTATATTTATATGTTAAATTCTTAAAATTCATAAAACTATAGTAGTTATTAATTATTAATTATAATAATTTATATATGTATTTAATAGTTTTATTGAAAAATATAATATATAATAATAATAAGTATAATTATATTATTTATAATTTATTTTTTATATATAAAATATATACTATCGTGCTTCTCAAAATCCTACATGGAAATTTCAAATCACACCCAATTTTTCACAATAGCTTACTTGGCAAGTCCCTTGCTTATAACTTTCGTTACAAGGCTACATCATCAAATATGATGCCACATCAACATGCTTTTTGTCAAGGTGTCCAAAAAGGCCCAAAAAAAAAAGTGAGACTAATACTTGTGCATTCAAAGCATGGGTAGTTGAGTGTCGATGTGGCATCACATGATTGGTTGCTTTTTAGATCAAAGGAATATATTTTGTTTAATTATGGGTAGTCAAGTCACAACTATTGGACATTATATAAACAACTATTATCACAAGTATTGAAACATGCTCAAATACTGAATCCTTCCTATATACTTAACTTACCTTCCGAACAATTGTCAATCTTGGATTTAATGCAGCTAACCCTCCAGGAGGAAGTCTGGGAGCTCCAGTCACAAATTGCAAAAATGCCCGCTTTTGTTCGGGAGTAAATTCCCCTATGATCTCAAGTAGCTGCAGCAACAAATGAAGATTACATAATGGTAAACAGAAATAAAGATACATAAAAACCAAGCTAAAGTTTATTCTAGATTACAAAAATACATAAATGTTAAGGCATTATGCATGAAAGAACACTGCCAACAGTATCAGATACTCACATTTATAATGGGTGGGCTGCTAGATGTGTAACCATGATCAAATTTGATGTTCTCAAATAGTGATTGAGCCTGCTACAGAGAAGATTATACAATTTATATGGGCATTCATTCGAAGTGTTGCAAAAAATTGGATTCAAAGTATGATTACAAAAAATAGTATCAAACATAAAAAGATAAATGCATCAACACTAACCGTCCATAAATCACTTCCACCACAAAGTAGACATTCCAGTTCACTTTCAGAAAATATGTGCAAAGATGTCAAAGGGAAAACCTGCATAACCCAATGAAATGTATGCAAAGAATCAGAAGACTTTAGCATTATATTGAGGGTTTGCAGCTGGAATGCAGTTTCCTACATAAGAACAAACCCAAAACCCTATATGCCTTTTGGCAGAGCTTCATTTGTTTGCTTTCCAATCAATTCTATTAAACCAACCACAACATACTTAAGAAATCAACCTTCTAATGCCAGGCCATGATGCATCTTCTTCCTGGATGCCTAAACACACTATCACATGTAATACAAATTAAGAATTTCAATATAATAACCTCATTAAATCCAGCCCTGAATGCTTCCATTTGTGGCATGATTCCTGTTCTAACAGTTGCATCTACCACTAAATGAAGATACTCTTCTAAATTCTCCAGATTAACCTGTAAGAAACAAATTATCAAGAATAGTACATTGAAGAAATAAAATGAAAGGCCTGTAGAAACATGTTCTCATATGAGTAAGTAGAGATTTGGATATCAAAGTAAAAATTTCATCATGGAGAAATCAAAGTACCATGATATTGTCCCCTCCTGGTTTGAGAACATAATCAGAGTAACCTGGAAGAGTAAAATCAAGACAAAGATCCTCAATTCTTGCATTCCGAAAATGTAAATCATGTGCAGAGTTCTTGTCAGTGTGCATGGACTCCATGAATTGCTTTCTACGAACAAGAGCTTGCATTTCTTGTAAAGTTGTTCCCAGTTCAAGATCAAAAGACTGAATATCAAATAAATCAAGCTCCTGTGCAAGAAATTAAATGAGTCATATTAAGATTGACTCGCCTCCAATCATCACAAAAGATGTCGTAATGTTAAAAAGCTAAAATGTGTTCATTATTAAGATCTTGGCGGTAATTTGATGCTCTACGCTGAAGGCGTTTCCTTATTTTGAGCCTGAGGAGCTCATTTGTCCTTGGACGGTGAAAAAGCAACCATACGCCTGGCCAGTCGGTTGAAGCAATATCAGCCATTGATTTTTTTCGTCGGTATTGCAATACGTCAGTCGCGGAGTACTTTGAAGTTGTCCAAGCTAACTTCAGCGATCAACGGTCTGCAGTGATGTAGAGGCGATGCAAGACGATCAGACTGTTCTGATCCATTCATCCCGAAAATGGAAATTTAATGCTACCGATATGTTATACGTCATGGTTAAGATATCTACCCCTCTCTTTACGTTTGGAAAATGAATCAACAACTCCATTTTTTGTGTAGCCTCTAAAGGTTGACCATGATAAAACAGGGGAATAATTCTAGTGTTGGTTTAAAACGTTAAAGCTAGCTCAGCTAAACACCATGAAGACCCTGCGTATCGTGGTGACCAGATTGTTTGGCTTTTTGTACATATCTTTTGTTCATGGAATCATGTCAAAATTTCAAATAATAGTCAGTCTCTGCTAAAAATTTCAGAAAATGGTGTTACAGGGGATGATCGAGGACGACAAAAGCAAGAGGAAATCCCTCAAGGTTATTGCAGCCGTGGAAGGTCTGCTGGCTTTTCCTTTTCGCTCTCAAACCCTAATCTTAGATTTTTTCTGCTACATAATCTAAGGAATGAATATTTGAATTACAGGGGTGGATTATGTAGCTCTGAGGATCTCAATCCTCTGTTGAATTCTGGTGTTTGGAGGACATAAACCCCTCTAGACTTCATCTTCAGAATTGGGGATGAAACCCTCACTTTCGTTTAGGGAATCCTCACACAGGGGTTGCCTTGGAGCCAATTTTGAGGATTTTGAATCAAGTTTCATCATATCTAGGTGAGTTCATCTTTTTTTCTAAGTTGTAGGGGTCTTTGCCTTAAAGATTTGAGGAATTTCCTAAAGTTGCTGCATCTTCCTACACCCAAATTTGTGAGCACTGAATAATTCATTGATCTATGTATTTGTGCGTAGCACAGCTGCATTATCAATCTGGCAAACGCTTCTCTGCTGTTTGGGCTTTTCGTTAGCTATAAATACTAACTTCTAGCATTTTTATATTACCCGAAGGGTATTTCTGATTATGATCTAATTGGTGTGGATGTACAGGAACGTCTTCTTGGAGTTGTATGCAGTTTTTTGAGAGGTTTGGTGGGGTTTCACTCGTGTCCAGTTGTGAATAATTGCTCATCATTTATCATTTAAGTAACCATCTCTCTCTTCCCTCACATATTTATCCTTTTTTCATTGAAGTAGCGCACCATATGAGAAAAGTAATATTTAGTGACTTTTTTCACCAGAGCGATCACATTGGGTTATCTGACTTGATATGGATGTAATTGCAAACACATGTTTCTATCCATGAGTTTATTTATAGTAACTGCCTTACTAAACAAAAATTTCAGGTAATTACATCAGATTGCTAAAAATCACGTTGCAAACTTCTCTGATTACAAACATCCTTGTATCTTTGGAGTAGTCACCAGATTCGGACTAGGCTTCACCTGGAAAGCAAAAAAAAAAAAAAAGATCAGGACTAGATCTGTGGTAGTTTGAACTACAAATGCATATAATATTGGAATTTTCTGAGGCTCTCTGGGATGAATCTGGTTGAGCCTGCATGGTCAAGAAGGCTCATAGTTGCAAACTCCATTGCTTTCTTTGAGTTCCACTTCAACTTTATATGTTCTTCTTAGTGTATCGATCTATTTGGGAAGTTTGACTTGGGCTTCTATTCATTGTTAAGCTTGTTTGAAGAATAGTGATAAAGTATAGCTAAGCCACTGCACTTTCCATTGTTATGCATTCAAGGGTGTGTATATCAAAGATGAACTGGTGCATTAACATTTCCAATCCAGCTAGATCCCATTCTTAAATGAAATAAGATCAGGGACCAAATTTAAAATCCCATCAATAATAGCCTATTGGTATTAAATGTTCTAAAATTTCTTCTAAATTTTGCTCCACAAATGTCCCATCCCCCATGTCAGCTGCCTCCATGGTAGATGGTGATGGGAAAAACAAACAAACAAATAAAATTAAAATTTCATTCAAAGAGGAGGATGGGAGACCATGCATTTAAAGAGGGAATGGTGACTAGGGGTGAAGGAGGTGTCGTGTTATTAATGAGGCATGACACCCTCACCGAATATAGGAGGATGACATGAGTTAATGGTAAAGATAGGTATATTTGAAAGGTGTAGTTAAACTAGCAGTAGTTCTTTCAATCATATAGCTTGGGAACTTCAGCTTAATTGCAAATGGGTTTTCTTCTAAATGGAATTGCTCTTCCACTAAGTAGTGACCATCACTTCTAAAGGGATTTCCTATTTCAATGAGTAGTGACCGTCATACTGAGTGGAGTTCAAGAAGATTCTAGTTTTAATCTAATCTTTAAACCATATCTCAAGTGAGGCATTCATGGCCTTGTAGGATTTTTTATACAGTTTGACTTTGACGCACAAACAAGCTCTTGATTTCATACATGCTGCTATGATAAGCATTAAAAAATTGATGTTCTAATACATTTTGCAATAAGGTACAATGGTGGCACCTTCTATGAATTCTTTCCTTCAAAGCTTTTATTGTTCATTTGGCATATGTAATAGTTGGGTTGTTTACAATAGTGATGTTAGCCATCCCTTACTTGATTGGGTGTTACTAATATGGGGAGGCCTTTATGTCTTGCCAAGGCCCCAAACAAATGTTTTGAGGATCTTAGTGAATTTCTTGTAGCCACAGACTAAAGATGTCCATCACAACAAAAGGTAAGCAGCAATAGCTGTAAACATGATCACAGTAGACATCGCGTAGCTCTTTTCTTTTAGTATTCGTTATAATATTATGACACATCACCTTGAATCAATACTATACAGGTCCTATTACAATAGTTATATTGTTGTGTTCATACACTGCATGTGAAATCTTTTTTCTCTCGCTAGTTTTACTTCTTGCAATTGTTTATTCTTTTGTTACCAATTATTTGGATACTTCAAGATGAAACCACTTGATCTATATATATTTCTCTATTTGTTAAATATATACAACCATGCCTTCTTATTTAAAAAAAAAGTGTTTAATTTGATGTGTAAATAGACATCCTTTATGGAAAACTTAGAAGCACCATTTGATTTGTTTGCTAGCATGTAGCCAGTTGGTTTTAGAACATTTGATGATTCTGATTTTAGAAAGCAATATTGCACAGGCAAATTTTATAAGCAAAATATCATAAAATAGGCAAACTGTCATAAAACTCTAATGTATTTTGGTTTGGTTTACATCTCTAATGAAAGTGAAGTTTGTCATAAAATTCCATGAGTACTTGCCTCAAAAGCAGTTGAATATCTGTTTCATGTTTTTTTATAAATGCAGAGAAGACCCGGTGCATTGCAACTGTGCTTATTAATAATACAAAATGCAGCAGTTGAATATCCGTTTCATGTTTTTTTATAAATGCAGAGAAGACCTGGTGCATTGCAACTGTGTATTATTTGCTTATTAATAATACAAATTGCATTTTGCAGGATTCTCTAGGGAAAATATCTACCGCTGGCAAAGATAAAGAATATGCAAATCCATTATGTTGATATATGTTTGAAACAAGATGATGAGCTCGAGGGCCTATTGAGGGCCTATTGCAAAAAGCCAGAGAACTTTAAATGATTTATGCATTGTTGATCAAATAGATGTTTACGACTTTTTGCAGTGCCTACCCCATGAGCTACACAAAATTATTAGTCAAAATGTATTAGTAGCAATTGAGGTGATTGTGATTTTTAATTAGTACCAAGTTTTCTCTAATATTATGACCCCAATCATATTTAATTCAGCTTTATATTTAATGACGCCTACCCTTTTGTTGAGCTATATTTAGTTTTGGAATTTTTATTTTTTTTCAAACAAGATTGTGATTATTTGTTTCGATTTCGTGTTTGTTTTAAGTTGGTCTTACTTGTAGTTTTCTTACATGTATTACACAAATGTATGCAAAAGCTAGATCAACTTGTTTCCTAATTGACCTTCCATACCTTTTCGGCGTACCCATTGCACACCAGGGTGCGATTGCTAGTTATATATAATGTTATGTCTAATGGTTTCCGAATATTTAACTAAAGCTACAAAAAACTTCCGGGAATCTTCGTGTGGGACATGAAATTCGTTCCGAAAGCTCGGAGAAAGTATATTGGTAATATCTTAGCATTGGGGAGGAAACTGTGTACGAATTTACCCGGGCCTTCCGCCACAGTTATTCGCCATTCCTTCCTCATATCTTCAACTTGCGAACAGTAGAAAGCTTTGTCTGGCCATCCGAATTTGGTACCCGAAAGGGACGTATGAAATGCACTTCGAATGTTCGGGGAAATCTCTTGGCAAGGCCGTAGCAGTGGGGAAGGAAGTGTGTTCCCCAAACTTACCCACTCAATTTCATCTATATATACCCAATTTCATTTATTTATAGTTTATCGGGGCCTTCCAGCATTGTATTTTGGCTTACTTGTCATTCCTTCATATCTTTTTCTTCTACCTGCAAAAAAAGTGTTTACCCACCCAAAAGAATTCATTCAACAGAGTCAACAATATCATTATAAATTGAAAACAACGATGATGAGAGAGGAGTTTTATGCTGCTCTGCAACAGATTGCACTGCATTTGCTCGGCGACGACTCCACGCCCACTACTCCCTCCGCTCTGGTAGACCCACATTTTGGACACACTGTCACTGTGTCCGTTGACGGAGATCATTTGCCTGACAATAGACAGACTGTTAGTTCGCCGGTTAAGATTTCGGTTCCGGGTAAGAGTCACTACAGAGGAGTGCGTCACAGGCCGTGGGGAAAATTCGCTGCGGAGATTAGGGATTCCACCAGACATGGAGGCCGTATTTGGCTCGGTACCTTTGAAACAGCGGAGGCCGCCGCTGTGGCATATGACCGCGCCGCTTTCAAAATGAGAGGAGCCAAGGCTGTGTTAAACTTTCCCCTGAACGCCGCCTCCTACGCTGAGTCGGGGTCAGGGTGTGGTCACGTGGAGTCCAACAAGAGAGGAAGAGAAAGTGTTGACGTGGAAGCTAAGCAGCCACGTCGGACACGGCTTAAAACGGATATAACATGAAGAGGAGGATGTGTTTGGGAAATTAGAAATTTTGGTTCCCCTCTCTCTCTTTCCCTTAACAAATTCACCCATGGTGAAGTAGTGACCATTCTTATTTATTCTCTCCATTCAATTCATTTTTTAAACCCATTTTCCATCCTTTGTTTTTTTTTTTTGTTTCTTTCATCTTAGTGAATTTTCACTCCGACTGTAAAATATTCCCCTGCAACAATTTTTTTTTTTTTTTTTTAAAAATACAGACAATTTACCAGTTATGTCAGACCGGCAAGCATACTGTATGGTCGGCTTGGGTTTCTATTTTCATGGATTAAGTGGTCTTATAAAGCAAAAAAAATTATGCTACAGAATTAATTGGAATCTTTTCCTGAAAAATAGCAGCCCCTATCTTTTAAGACTGCAAATTTCAGGGGAGAAATTGAGGTGGGGCTAGAAATTGCCCCTACAGGATTTTTTTCTGCCACTTGTTATCACTTAAAATTTTAAATTCTTAAAAAAAATTAAAAATGAGAGAATTTGTATTTATTTATTAATTTTTATCAAATTACTCTAGTTTGTTCCTTAAATTTTTGGGTTCAGGCTGCCCAAGCTGAATTGCAAAGGTGGGGTTACTAAACAAAAATATTCAAAAGAGTGTCCATAGTACAGAAATTTTTGGGAAGCTGAGACCTTACCCATAGAATAGGGTGAGCGATAGAAAAGGACACTTCACCATACAGTTAAAATTGATCTTAATAAAATTATATATTTTTAATTTTTTGAAAAAAAATATTAATTAATGGAATTTGAAAATGACATTGGTCGTTGTTACATAAAGAGACTACAGTTCATAGTGGCCATTCGTTTTTGTTTGGCTTTAAAGAATGGGCTCGGCCTATTTTTGTCTTTTATTTTGAGCTTTAAAGTTTTTTCTTTATTCCATTTTCAAATTATTTAAAAGAACACTGCTGAAATTCGTGCAATAGTGGGGAATAATGGACAATTTAAAAAGTCCTCTCAAAGAATAATTTATAATTTATATTGTTTTTAATGCAATAATAATAATTGGTTAACGGTACGACACCTTTCTGTGTGACGCCTATCAACTCCTCTTCCTCGTCAAAGTCAA
>VDFB02364458.1:0-49921 GCA_007258455.2 Sequoia sempervirens
CTCTATATTGATGAGATCTTCAACAGAAACCTCAAGGACATGGGACTTTGAGGAATAACTTATGGTTATCACAAGATTTGCATGGGGCATGTTTACAAGGAGAAGGAACAAGTGACATCTACAAATTTACACTAGAAAAGTTTCTTGACTTAATCCTCTTGCGGTTGTTTAGTCACTTCATCAATGGGCAACTCTTTGCATGCAAATATTTTTCCTCCTACTGAACTTTCTTTTGCATAATCATGCTCATGCTTGAAGTGTCTTTTCTTGGCTAGTTGGATCTAGGCCCTTTTCTCCAAACCAAGCAAATATTTTGCATCCTATTGAACTTTCTTTTGCATAATCATGCTCGTGCTTGAAGCGTCTTTTCTTGGCTAGTTGGATCTAGGCCCTTTTCTCCAAACCAAGTGAATGTTCATTTCTCTTCAATGCTCTTCTTTGATCCAATTGTGGAACACTACCAAAAGAAATTATGTCGTCCAGCACCTATTTTTCTTGATCTCCTAACTGTTAAGCAACAATAAAGGCACTTGCTTTGACATTTTACCACTCACCAAAGAAGACTATGATGGGGGTCACTTCTTCTTAGGGTTGGGCGGAGGAAGGCAACAAGGCCTTTTCCTTAGAATGTACAAGGAATCTTTGGGGGCCTCCATAGTTACATGGTAGGCAATTTTGAGTTTCACTATGGTATGCTTATGAAGAGAGGGAACATTGGCCTAAAGGGGACTGACAAAAACTTGCTCATGTTTCCCTTGTCTAGACTTTCCGGTGAAACCCACATGAGAGAGCAATTATGCCCCATATCCATAGCTTTCTCTATATTCAAAGGTATGTTCTTCTTTTGCATCGATAACATTCTCTTCTTGACATTTCTAAAAGACACAAAACCACTCCATTATTTACTATGCAATTTCTACTTCTTCAAACTCTACATTGTCTTCTAGGTCAAAGGTTTCTTGTTCTAGGACTAGAAGGGGTAATACATCCTTTTGTAGCTCTCTAATATATTCATTGTAAAGCTTACTAAATTGCTTATCTGTTGGGAGTTGTTCAACTGGGATGAATCATTTGCTAAGCAAAACCACCACCACACTCCTCTTTCATGTGCCTACCAACAAACCAGTTCTTGCACCTAGCATATCTTGTCATTCTTAATCCATTGGTTTGTTTTCTCCTTTGGATTATACTTCTCTATTCTCTTGTAGAAGAGGAAAGCTTTGACTTTGGGGAAGGGTTTTCCCTAGCCTTGGTCATTACTTTTAGGAGGCCTTCCTGTCTTTGGGCTCCCACAATTTGCTCAAATCCCTAACAATGAGCCTAAAAAACAAGGGAGTCTTCAATAAGGCTTCAAAAAGCCTCAATATTGGGATATGGGTCATGTGTAATATTGCACAATACTTTGTTCTTGGCCATCTTGCCAATAAACAAACCTTCTAGGTTGCAACTCCAAGAGTCATTTAGCTAAAGTGTGAGCCCAACTAGCATTTTCTAGGAGAACTCATGGCCTTCATGTTGCTTCACCTAGAATGTTGAGATCACTAGAGGGGACTTAACATTGCCTTATGCAAACCTGCCCTATACTTGACATCCAGTGAGTCTTCTTATTGCATAATTTACATAGCAACCAAACATGGAGCACTCTTTTGAGGCTACATGAAAACAATCTTGTATAACCAATGGAGCCTAATTTCCATGTGCGTCTTATAGAAAACCAATCCCTTAAGATTGAAAGTTCAAATAAGGATGAGGTTTTCAAAAGTCTCAACATCTCCAAAGGTATCCAAGGGATGGATGTATAGCAAGGGATGAGGGCAACATCGATATAACAACATTTGTTATCAAGATGAAACAACTAAGTAAAACATCCAATAGAGACTCCCATTTGAGAATTGAGAGGGTATCACCCTCTTCATTGGTGGTTTGGTAGCAAAGATTCATCTACTCCAAAGACCTGATATTCTAGAATAGTAGCATATATGCTAGCTAAGAAGAAAACCGAAGACTCTTACCTCTTGCAAAATGCTTCAACTACTTTCTCATATGAAAAGCAACTTCCATTGTTGCACTAAATGAGGAGATAAAGTTCACCATGTGATGGTTTAAAGAATCGACAAGGTATGCTTCTACATCTCATGTCCACCTCTTGCCCATCGATAAATGCCAAAGCAGATTGAATTTGTTGATTGGCAGCATGGATAAATGCAAAAGCAGCTCGAATTTGTTGACTGGCAGCATCGAGTATCATTGCATTCAACTTAGTGGTGTGGCATGTTGGGGACTAAGAGCACCTTTCAAGGCAACTTTCTAAAAACAATAGTTGTGTACTAAACCATGAGAATTTAGTCAACATTTATTTATCCAAGCCCTTTATCTTGATGGACTACATGTATTCCACACACCCAAGGACAACACACAACTCCTACATAGTCCCTCTAGCGATCAATAAAATAGGGTGTCCACCATAGTCACTAAACATCTTAGAGGCCCCAACATAATTATCAACACAAAATTTGGCCAGCTCCAACATGGGGTGCACCAAGTTGGGAATAATTGGGGCAATACTAAAAGCACAAGCACACTTGAAGCAATTCTTTGACTGAGCCCTTGTCTTCAAAAGTGCTTGAAGTAGAATTTGGGACCTTCAAATGCTGATGAAGGAAGATTGGGGTCACAAACACCAACTAGCACATCTACTACAAGAGGTTCAAACTCTTTGTGTTTCTTAACTTGCTTTGTAGTCATGACAGATGATATTTTAGCACCATAATGTACTTCCTATTGCACTTGCAACCGGATCTCATTCCTTCATTGGTTCTTGTCCCCTGTCAATATAAGTCAAGGTCATAGAGCGGGAGGGGGGGAATTCTCTTGGAGGCCACGTTTGTGGGTAGCTTACAGGGGTAAATTTTGTAGAGGATAGCTTGCACAAGGAAATGGAAAGCAATTTAAAGCTCGACTTATGCAAATGCCTTGAATAATTTTTCAAAAATGGTAACATTCTTGGAGAATAACATTATTAATTGTAAATTGCCATGTCACAATAATCTACACTTTACCAACCTAATACATGCAGTATTCACTTTTGAAAAAGGTACATTAAAGGATAATTAGTAGGTGTAGATTTAAAGAGATGGCATGATACTCCCTATTTAATATAATTGTTGTTGGAGTTGCAAAAGGGAGAATGGCAATGCACGTACAAATTTTACTATCGTGAGATTTCACAATAAAAGCATGTCTTTTCAAGATTTAAATTTTTTTCCCTTTAGCAAAAAACAATAAAACATCCAATAAACTTAGCTATCATATGACCGAGAAAAATTATGCTTATAGGGAACATGTTGTCAAAGAACGTTTGCCAAGAGAGAAATTCAAATAAAACTCAACTTTGGGAAGGATAAAATTTGAGAGACTCAGAAACAAAAATTGCTTGTAGGGGCAGAGAAACTATACACAAGAAAAATGTACAGAGGACAGGAATATACAAGGAGAAATAAGGAAAGAAGACAAGAATATACAAATTCACATATAATACAAAAAGAATTCCCCCTTTAAATGTATGATTTCAGATATATACTATTGACAAGGAATGAAAAAACATACACCATAAGGTCAGAAATTTTTAAGGACCCCTTCTTGGAATGTGACAATTTCATACATACCATGTTAGCATTTTAATTCACACCTTTCAATGCAATACAAAATATAATAGCATGTATAATAGAACCTTTCTTCAAGTTAAAATAGGAAGCTCCCTATCACAAAAACTAACCTAATCAAAACAATATGTAAATATTGTACAATATTTTTGGGGTGGTTCACACTCATGCTAAAAAATACCAAAGGTGTCTCTTTTTGGATTCACCTATGGCAAAAGGTTTACATGCACTTCAATTCAAGGAAAACAGTTTTTATGGATTCTTAACTGAGATTAAATCCTACAACTGCATGCCTACACTATTCAACTAGAGGCAGAGACTAAACAATGCACATACACATAAGGATTGAACAAATTTAAACAAGGCACAAATGTTTTGGTAGATTGAATTAAGGAATTAGTACAAAGCCACAATCTCCAACTTCATGTAAACCTACAATACAATGCTTGCAAGCTTGCTAAAAGCAATTTAACCTACCTCAACACACAAAATGTTATAAGCTAAGCCCAGTAGTTGCATTAAAAGTTACAACCACCAACCTAATAGCTACTATAATACAAAGCTTCCAATAATACTTAAGCAATATGTGACTCCTAAAAGCACAATAACACATAATACTTCAACAGTAATAAGCAACAAAATAGGCATTACTGAATTCTGTTGAATGAATCATAAGTTTTGGATCAACATACTAAACTAAGTGCCTAGATGTAACATACACCCCTATACTGCATTGTGTTTTTTTTGTTTTTGTGTGTTTGATGTTTGAGAAAGATGAGGGAGATATGCCAACGATATTTTTAAACAATAAAGAACAGAAATATAACTAATTGCAGCAATGAAATAACTCAGAAAGTTCACAGTTTCCAAAGTTGCATTGAACAAAAAATTCTAAATTTGATTTACAATCAAAATATTCAGTTTTTCACTATTACAACAGCAACCCAGTTCATAAAATGACACTACATATCTAAATCCAACATACCCAAAAAGAGTTGGCAATTTTGACAAAGGATTGTAGTTGCAACCAACAAACTGGAACCCTCAAAATGGGACGTCACAACCAAGAAATGCTTTTGCTGTTGATGAGACTGAAATACCAAGCAATATGAACCCTAGGCGCCACCTCCAAGCTAAACTAACAGCAACGAATCTCAACTAGAAGCTCCCAAATTCCAACACCACACCCCAGAATGTTATGGCCAGCTACAAGGATGGTATGGCCAGCAAAGGAAACCCAAACAGCAAACAAAACTCACAAAACTACCCTTCAATTGGTCTCCTCCAGACAAATATGAAATGAACTCAGCCAAACTGATATATTAACTCCACCAATAAGCACAACTATGATTCCAGTATGAAACCACCAAGATATTCTCCAGATTGTATCTATCAACAACGTAGAGAATACTGCTTGCAAGGGATTTTGTCCTCACAAACCCTAAGAAGAATGAACTCCTCCAAGAACAAGAGCAATAACCAATATTCAATTCAGCATGAAGAATGAAAATGAGCTCCAAGTTACTTTTATAGCCTTCTCAAAACCCCACGCCCACCTTGGGGACATAAAATATTTCATTTTAAATTATAAAATCCCTTTATAACTCCCTTTTGGACGCCCAACTTTAAGTTGCTCAAATAATTACTTATAATATTCCGTTATATCTCCCATGGCCCCTTTTAATAAAGTAACTTTACTAAATAAATAACATAAGTTAAATATTTAATTTAACTTTAATATCTTTATGTTATTTAAAATAATTGCATCAAACCATTTAAATATTAAAATATTGATATCAACTACTCCCAACAACACTTCTAAAAATAGCAAGATTCACAACTAGCTTTGTCAGTGCCCGAGACTTACTAAAAATAGTATGGGAGAAATCACCAAAAACACCCCAGAAGAGGCGTTATGCACATCATAACCTCCAGAACTTTGCTAAACCCCTAATACTGCCAAAAATGTTGGATGAGTTGACACCAAAGTCCCCTAACCACTACCTATTAGCCTATGAGAACTGTTGAATAGGCTAACTCTGCCACTCTATTGACTTGGTTAGGAAGAGGACATTACACTAGAGCACTTATTTATAATGTGCTCTAACGTTTACAAAACTATTGCATGAAAAAAAATAAAAAATCTGACTACAACTTTTGCCCCCAAGAATAGACTAGTTGCATGCAATGCCAGCTTTATTACAAAAGTTAATCCATAATACTAAATCCAAATTCATGCAATCTTCAATTAGACTCTTGGTAATGATTATTGCAACCTACGTCACAAGATTCGCCAAATTTCAACCATGGGTTTGAAATTCGGCGAACTTAAAAGAAAATCTAAAAATTTGTTCTAGTTTGCCAAAAAATCATACGACATAGGGCTTAAATTTTTCCATTGAAACATGTGGTCATTGTAATCATCGCGTCTCTCCTCGTGAATGGAATAATCCACAATCAAATCATCAATTCCAGATAGGATGTCATCGAAATCTGAAATCGGTGATTCAATTGCAACAGATAGGACATTATCTAAGGAGATTAGATAGTCGAAGGAATTAGTTAAAACCGAATCGACATCATCGGTAATGTCAACGATTGTTTTTATTTTAATTTTTGTTTAAAATAAAATTTGATTTCTTTATATTTTTGTTTTTTACATTAAGTCGATTTGTTTTTTTAATTTTCTTTTGTACTAATATTTTAAAATGCATAAATTAGATTTTTATTATAATATAATTATTATTTAATATATTTATTATTTATATATTAATATTATTTATATTAAATTTTTAAATATATTATATTATAATAATATAATGTTTTTAGATTTACTAATGTATTCAAAGTTAACATAATATAGTTTTATTTTTATCGGTTTATTATTTTACATTTAAAAAAAAACAAACAAATATATAGAAGGCGAATTTAATAGCAAATTTTTTTTCGAATTTTTTTCCCTTCTTGAATTTCATCCGAATTTTATTGTTGTCAAACTCAGACACGAGTTCAAACCTTGTGACATAGATTGCAACTATGAATAGTCCTTCCAGAAGGTCATCTAAAAATAGATGATCTAAAAATAGCCTTCTCAAAATATGTCATTCTCCTTGAAAACAGTAACCGCTGAAAATAGCATAGTCTATAAATAGTTCTGGTTAAAAATAGTGAATCTTAACAAGCAGCTCTAGAAACGATTCTAGTCAAGTTGCTTGTTCCTTTCATGGCAATCCCCTAATAAACCACTGAAAATTTGACAATTCACCTTCATGCTTTGAACTCAAAGAATCCCTCTTTGATGTTGACCCCTCTGCATCAACCTTTTAATAGGAATTCACAACTTTAAATACTCTGAAACACTTGGTATCCATCTTCTACCATCTCTGCACCCTTTGTGACACTGAGCTTCTATGATAATCCCCTTTGCTAAACCTCAGCCAATGGACCTTGTGAAGAGCACAAAGATATACTAAGAGGCGGGGGGGGTGAATCAATATATCAACAAACTTTTACCCTTTAAAACCTTTATCAACTTCAAACTCTAACACAACTCAACTATGCAAGAATATCACAATACGAACAAGTTGACACCAACAATTGTACTATAGAAATTATATAAGCTTTTACAATGAATGGAGGCACCAACCTACTTGAATCACCAAATATGTAGTTTAGTAGGCACCAACCTACAAAGAGCACCAACCCTTAATTCTGATTTAGTAGGCACCATCCTACAAGGAGCACCAACCCCTAATGCTAATTTAGTAGGCACCAACCTACAAGGAGTACCAACCCCTAAAGTTCGTAGGCACCAACCTACCAGAGGGTCCAACCCCCACTTCCAAGCACCAACTTAGCAAGGATAATAACTTCAAGAATAAGACTCCATCTTTAATGTTGCTTACTCAACAAATGATGGACAATTCTGCTCAAACAAATCCTTTCACAAAACTTTCTTTATGCCTTCACAAAGAACTTGCAGATATTATGCTTTTTACAATTCAATTACTCAATTTAACCTTAGATCTGCAGACCTTTTCACAACCTTCATAACTTCTTCATGAACTCCAATATGCTGATAAGAAATGCCTTAATATGCTGATCAAATCAGCCTTGATATTCTGCTCCAAAAACAACTATGAAGTCTACACAAAATGATTATCAAATTGGCTCAATTGTCTTCACAAGGTCTGCCCAAGATGCTCATAAACCTTCAACAATCTGCTCATAGATCTCTACTTCTGATGTTCTATTTTGCTCAGCCTTCAACATCTACTTGTGTTCAGAAGATATATCTTTTGTTCCTCAACACTCAGCACACTCTACACCTGAATGTGTTTCAAAGATATAGCATTAATTACTCACCCATACAGCATGTGCTTGAATGATATTATCTTTATTCACACACAGCCTTACGCAACTACACCTGCACTTTGCATTCTTCAGATATTCATTTCTTACACAACCACCCACAAAACATTTATTCAAAACTCTCTTTATATCTCCTTATGCCTTTTGATGAAGAGAGGCATCCATTCGAATGAAGACAACCCTTCTTATGAAAGAACACATCTATTGAAAATCTGCCTCTTCAAAAATTGTTTATCTTTGTCTTAAACAAGCTACATCAATCATTATTTCCTTCAATCACTTTTGCAATGTTTATTAAGGAGAAAACACATCTCTTCAAACAACAAATCAAATGGGACACACCACCTCAAGCACACAGCCGAATGATCTTAACACAATAGAAATTAATTCAAATTCGTACTTGTTGAAGACGTCATCTTTCAGATTAAGCGATCTTTTGTCTTTATTCTTAATCGATTCTTAAGAGAGTGGTGTCTTTTGTTTAACACGTGCCTTTCTAGTTGTAATATCGTCTCTTCATAAAGAGGTGTGATATTTGCAAACACAACTTGTTTCTTTATTTGTTTGTCTTTTGAATAATAAATCTTCATTGAATAACCTTCTTCAAGATAATCTGGAGTTTATTAAATCTGTTTGTAATAATATCTCTTCAATAAACAGATCGAACACATCCCTTCAAGAAATACAATGAATGATCGTATCTTTTCAATTGAATGAGCATACCCTTTTTGGTGATGCATCGTACCATCTGGATAAAAGCCAAACATATCTAGATGAAGGAACATGTCTTAAAAAGACATCTGATCTAGAGATGAGCCCGTTTTTTGGTTAATGATTAATCATCTTTGTCAGATCGGTTCAAAACAATTTTGATTAGAAATTTCAAATTTGTTTGTTAGTCTTGTTTTCTTAATTCGGGTTGTTGTCTTAACAACTGATTACTATCTTGTTTTCTTAAAAAACAAATCTCGATTATGTATTTCTCAGATTCTTTCCCAGCATCCGATTGAGCCATCACAATATGTGTCAAAATGATGTTCCTTCAACTTCATCAATTAATCTGAGAATGCAACTTCAAACTATTTCTTGATATACTTCAACAACCTTATCACTAAAAGATTAGGTCTGGTCATCATCTTAACATCTAAGATCTGACTTAGTATCCTTTCAAGATCTGATCATTATTTTATCATCCAGGATCTGATATGTCTCTTGCCTATCTTCTTATGTGAAATTCAACTTCATTTGAGATATATGCGTCTCTCTTATTTCATGGCTCCCTGTTACATATATTCGATCATTTCTTCTACGTTGACTCTGTAGATTGCTATAACAGTTATATCTACAACACACGATCTGAAATCAACTTTTCCCTTTTTGATCTGTGTATGTATATTGTACATACTTTTTCTGTTTCTGAATCTGCACATAGATTTGCCTTGTGTCTGATATGTATAAGCTTGTTCAATGTCTTTATCCTTTATGATCTTCAATGACAACTTCCAACTGTCTCAACCTTAACCATACATTTGACATCAATGACGCAACTCATTGACAAGTATGGACATTACATCCACAGAAAGTGATGTATACTGCATATATGCAAGAGTGGGGTTAATTGTTTTATATTCCTAGTGTATGAATTTTGAATGCACTCTTATTCTATTGTCAAAGGACTAGCTGATATATATGCTGCCCTTCTGAACAATCTCAAATTTAAAACCCTAGCTTGGTAATACAAATATGATGCAAGAGCAACCTGGTCCACAAGCAAATCTTATATCACCCAAAAAAATGTTTGTTTCTAGTTTTGGTGGCTGTTTGTCTAGTAGACCTTTTTGTCAAACATGCATGCACAAAATGCTGCTATAGGTTGCTGCCGATTGGATATGGGTTGCCTACAATTGTTCTCTTAGGCCATATACCTACCTATAACTATGGCAGAAGTAGCCTGTATAACTCTTGCACCTAAATGGTATGAGGTCTCTTGAAGGTTGTTTTCCGAACTTCCTACAAGCCTTTGGGGTGACATTGCTCAGTTGGAGTTGTTATCGGAACAATTATTATTGCTTTCAACATTGAAAAACTTGGGGAAAAAGATTGAACAAAGACAGTTTGTTTTCCATAAGTGGTTGGATATTCTTGTCATGGCTGAATTTGCTCTTTTATGATGATGTATGGGCATTTACATCTGCAACCACCTCATGATTACCTGCGAATTTTATTTCTTCCTGGGCCATAACTTCTAGGTTGTTTGTCTATTGTGTGTGTTGGTCTGTACCATGACTGTCCACATACCCCCTAATTTATTTCTTTTGGTCTTTGGCGGCCATTTCATGTTGGTGTATTTTTGGACTTCTTTTTCTTTGCATGAGCTATCATTTTCCAGATTTGTAGCATTAGAGCAGCAAAACATTACTTTGGCAGAAATTCTTTCTCCCTAGCTACAAGTGTTCACCTTTCTTGGTGTGGTGTCTGTTATATGCATTTTGGACAGTGTTTTACTGAGGATGCTGTTTGCTGGAGACCATTCAACTTCTCTGCATGGGCAGTATGTTAGTTTCTTGGTGGCAGCAGTTCTTTATTGATGATGGGGTGACACGATTTCTGGGTCTTAATGCAGCAACCACCCTTATTCCAAAGAGAACCTTCTTGCTCAAGGCAGCGTAGTTTCTTTTCAGAGAAGAGGCAGCAACTATTCATTTAGGGAAAGGACGGCACAAACAGAAAAAGAAAAAAGCCTCCCAGCAGAGAGCAATAAAGGATAGGAGCTGGTCCTCTAGGCAGAGAGAGAATTAAGGGACTGAGAAGATACTGATTTTAGTATTTCAAAAAATGCCAAAGCAGAGAAGAACAGGGCAGTAGAAAATTAGCCTATTGTTAATCATTCAAGGACGAGGAATAGTCTTGTGGTTCATTCATTAACTGTGTATCCAATACACTCTTGTGAGCACATTTGTAAGCCTTCTCAAGGCAGGTTTCACAATTTAATGCCTCTAGTGTTGTTGTCTTGCTTCCATTCGTTGTGTGCATTTGTTAAAGTGTCAGGCTGCTAGGTTTAGGTTGTCTTTCATTGCACTCCCTTGCCTAGACTATATCAAAATACCTCAGATGGTTACTCTTGGAAATTTGCAGAATTTGGTGTGAATCCTTAAAAAACAAGAAAGGACAGGTATGTTTGATGGATTTGCTTCTGATGTAAATATTAAGACAAAATTTAGCTCTTGTAAGTCATGAATATAAATATCCTGATTTTGAAACTTTACTGTTACAACTAAATTCCCTGTAAAAAGAACATATCTGCTGCTGATATTACTGTTTATGACACAATTCGATGGTGCTCTGCTGAAATGTCCACTAGAAGGACTGTCAATTGTGAAATATTGAAATGTGATACCTTCATTTAACCATAGGACTGCTCACTCTATGTTAAGCATCACTGCTGCTAATTATAACATTCGAACCATGCTATTTCTGACTTGAAAGAATATCTTCATGGAAAGGGCATACCTCATTATGTAAAAGTCACTGCTTTTGATGAAAACCAGTTGGCAATCCTATATGAACAAATCCAATTATGGCTTTGCTTGTTATTAAGTTGTCTCTACCATGTGCAAACCAACCAATGGGATATTGAACTTCAATTTAAAATGCCATTTTTGCTTATATGATCACATGCCCCACAAAGGGAATTTGTTTTTGACTTTGATTTGATGAGCACACGATTATACTGAGAGGTGGGGGGGAGGGGAGGGTGTGAATCAGTATAATACAATCTTTTCAATTTAAAACTTAATCAACCACAATAAAAACAACCATGCAAGATCTAACAATTATGCAACACAAGAGGAACACACAATTTACGTGAAACCCTTATAGGATAAAACCACGGAAAAATATTGCTTTTATATAAATCTCTTTTTACAAAATTTTGTAGGCACCAATCTACTAGAGGCACCAACCCCTAAGAAACTCCAATTTCACCAATTTGTAGGCACCAACCTCACCAATATGAGGCACCAATGTCGATATAATCTCCTTCAAAAATCTGATATAATCTTCCTTCAGTAATCTGCTATAATCTCTTTCAAAAATCTGCTATAGTCTCTTTCAGTAATCTGCTATAATTTCTTCTTGAATGATTAATCATATTCTCTTCATATACAAATTTGCTGGTGTATATATGATAAATCTTATAATTCTTCACACACTACACACACCTCCTTTGTCACAATTTTCAATCTTCCTTTATAACTTCATGAATGAGGGCAACTTTCCAAAGAGAGGCAACTTTTATTTATGTGAGTGCCTCTTCATAACAAATTCAAATGAAATTGCTGCTTTATTAATCCCATCGCTTCCCTTTCTATTATTTCCCACTTTAAAGAGAGGCGACTCTTTATTTGCAATCTTTTTAGTGATCGCTGCTTATTAAAACATGATAAAGGCTGCCTAAACTGATCACACCTCTTCATTAATTTCGGCCCATCTTTAATTAATCGCTGCTACTTAGTAATTTTTATTAAAGGAACCACTGTCTTTTTGTGAACATCATACCTTCATTTGGTTGATACATTATATTAATATATTAATTTGCTCTCCTTCATTTGGTCCATTATAAACTTAATTTAATTTTTATTTCCCAAGTGGGATGCCACTATAAGGGGGTTGGCTCCATAATTTATTTAATTTTTAAATCACAATGGCCAACATTAATAAATCTAATTTTAATTTAATTTCATTGCTGCCTTGTGAAGATAAAATCTGCCCTTGGAATATTGCGATTAGTGGCTTTTGGCCTTCATACGATTCGTCCATATGCCTTTGACATCAATGACAATATTGCCAACATGCTTGTCCATTTTTCTTCACACAGGCATGCATCTATATTAAGAAATTCAGGCTTTTTAAAACCCTTCGCTAATTTCTTAATAGTGGCGTGCAACTAACAAAATCAACTCATTTTTTTATACTTGAATTCTTGATATCACACATACAGGGGTATGCCTATAAGTGCAATCTGACATTTTCAAAACCCTTGAATAGATCCTCCTTTCCAACACATTTGGTTAAGGTTTTCAGACTTTGAACTGAACTTTTGTCTTCTGCAAACAACAATTCTTATGACGAGCACCCCTAATTTCGATGGCATTTATATACTTCTCCAAATAGGTCGATCCCCTCTAGAAGTCTCTTTTAAATCATTTAAATGATATTTAATATTTGCCTTTCACTTTAATAAATGCTTTAATACATGGGTGCTCAAAAATAATAATATTTAATGTACTTTAAGTGACCTTTTTGAGGGTCATGGCCCCATTGGACATAAAGTGAATTTAAAACTTTATAATTGCACTTTATAATTAATTATTAATAAAGTAATCACTTTACTAATAATTAAATAACATAACTCCACAAATAATCGTTATTTGTCAATTTCGTCTAAACCTAGGAGTTAAGCATTGTATCCACCGTGCATCCAACTGCCTTAATAAAAATAGTAAGGGTCCCTTTCTAACATCCACTAACTTGTAGTAAGTCCCTCAAAATAGAACTAGAAACCTCTAAATATCAATGCCTCAGAACATATGAAGGATCTGGAGAGATAAACACTTACAACTGCCACCTGAAGAGCTCCATAACGCCCAAATTGGACCCTCTAATCCACCACACTAACCTACAAGGGTCAACTGATAGGCTAATCCTTCGAACTCTAATACTCACGCAAATGGGGACATTACAGTCCGCCCTCCCTGAAATTGCTTGTCCCCAAGCAATCTCCACTGCAAAGAAACTCCACTCCTCAGAAGGCCCAAAAGAAGAACTGTGAAATGTCCCGCACAACTCCAGCTAACTCCTGTAGCACCAGCAACCACCACTGTGCAACGATATACGTCATACCAACTATTCAACTCATGTGCACAGCAAATGTGCAAAGAAACTCCACTCCTCGGAAGGCCCAAACAAAGAACTGTGAAATGTCCCGCACAACTCCAACTAACTCCTGTATCACCAACAACCACCACTGCGCAACGATATGCATCATACCAACTGTTCAATTCATGCGCACAAGAGATGTGCATCAGAAACCACTCGTATACATGTGAACCAAAAGTGAAACTGTAAGCAATCCACACCATGTACACACTGCAATACTCATCAATGAACTCTGACTGGAACCCTGATGCACAAGAAGGATCCCACCGCACACTGTAGAGTGTCCAACAACATATTCCTAGATCCCAAATCCAGAATAGAAGTCTACCATGTCTGAGATCCTCCGACTTCCTCTGCGCAAATCTGATCTCAACTTCACCATGTTGAAAATGGTGAAGCAACCCATCAGGACCCATCTAAACTATAGTGCCAATCCTGTCACCACCTGGATCCCAATACAATTTGAACTCACATCCATCTGTCATGTGGAGATAAGAACATCTGGAAGCATTTGCTACACCAAATCTCTCTCTATCCTCTGCTAGACCCTCGTGGATGTGATAACTAACCAAGCCATCATGCCTACTAACACCATAATCACCTTGTAACCATGTACCCGTATGAAATCTCTGTGACATAGAAGTAGCAAACCCTGTCGAATACATAACAACATGATGGATTACTGACTGTTGTCCCAGCAAGTAATCCCCCACAAACAACTGAGTCAAGTACTTGCAGTCACAAAATCCATCTTCTGAAGATGGTAACTCTCCATCCCACAATGGATGGTATAAACCCTAAGCCACTTCACACCGACGCATCATCAATTCCTTTGTCTGTGGACTAAAGGAGAAGTGATGAGCACTCCTCACTATGCAATCAAGATAAAGTGCTCCCACCTCTGTCAATGGTTGACCATCATAGTCCTGGGGAACACCCTCCTCGTCAGTCCCATCACTCTCGGCACTAGAATCAGAAGATGGCTCATGACTCGAATCCCGAATGGCTAATTGGGTAGGTGCATTGGTAACCCTCTCTACGAACCTAACAATAAAATCCCTATCATGAAGCAAACGGAGGTATTCTGATTTTATTGCCTCCAATGTGCTCCTGATAAACTGTAAACTGCGAATAGGACTACCAGTTGAGACCCCATATTGTCTCTCCTCAAGTTTTGCTCTCCAAAGAAGGTACTCCACAAACTTATTTGTGCAAACAACATGAGATAGCAATATATATGATAAATCAACATGATTCATTAACCTCCTTTGCAGTATTTCACCATGAATAACATCAACTGATTTTAGCATCAAATGAAACAACATCAAGTGAGATAGCATCATATTGAAAATAAGGTACAAGCATCAATAATTCATCTCCAAATTCCACACTATATTCACATTTACCCTATCTATTAACGGTAAATAGTAACTATGTAATTTGGGATGTAACATACTTCCCCCCTTGTGAATCATCGTCCCTGATGATCTTATAGCTTTTTAACTTAAAGTTAAAATCAAATAAAGTTTTACTTACAATTCTCAAAATATGTAAGATTTATCAACATTCATCCTATATAGCAATTTTGTCCTTCCTGGACCTTGCTTTGAGTGTGCTCACTATCACATAGGGAAACCCCATATGCCTTAAGCATACTTACTCTCCCAAAGAGTTTTAAAACACATACACATCCAATATATTATAGTAACTACACATAACACCTAACACAAAGTGATCGGAATTCATTGGTCCATGAATTTATCCTTAGTATAATCCAAATAGAAGAGGAATGTCGATGTATTGTACACTACATCGTGGGTCCAATCCTTTTCCTTTGGTATTTCTACTTTTAGACAACTCATAAACCGAGTCCATCCGCCACTTACACATTCATTATCCTTACCATAAAGTACATATTCTTGATTACCTGTCCATCTCAAGCATGACATTGCTCCTGGACACCTGTCAAATCCTAATATTGCTTCATACTTAAGCTTTGTATCATCAAGTTTCATTGATCACTTTGATCTATTTCTCTTTTTTGACATTTTATCAAGTCCATGGTTCACTCAATTTTAATCCTATTTCAGCTTAATTGAGTTTCCAATATTCTTTTCCAAATAATGGTCCAAACTTCAATGTTAGAAGTAAATCAAACAAGACTTATTCTACCATCTTTGCTTATTTGACTATATATAATAATATATTGCATATTCGATCAGTTGAATGTTTCGTAGTATGACCAAGGTTTACACAACCTTATCATTATTGCTAAATTGAGATAACCTCTCAGGATTACTAAGCCTCTACTTACCCTCAATATATTATTTAGGACCAAAAATCCTATAAGTCAAGTTTCCAAAAAGCGTTGGTTTCATTGAAGAGTTTGTCTATTAGAACATTATGTCAGTTCTACTAACATAGACAGATTGATCTATTCTCTTGTTCTACCACTTTTCCTCTGGAATCTCAAGAGAGTTTATATGTCCTACCAATGATGACATCTGGTCTTCATTTCCTGGTATTCTAGACATTATTTTGCCACATTCCATGCAGCCTCGTACTCTATCTTTTTCGAGATTATAGTAGTCTCTCATCCTGACAATTCCTGTTGTCACTCCGATGTCTTAACTCTGACATTAATTTTCCTATTCCATTCCCAATCCTTCAAAGTTTTAGGTACATAGGTTCTTTTATATCCAATAATAGTCTATTCTTTGACTGAAAGAAAACCTATTTTACGATCTCACACCATCATTAATTCCCATATAAGGTATATTGGAGTGTAGAGACACTTTCTTTTAATCATGAGAAACTAGATTTTCCTTTGCCAATCTCATAGGCAATGATCTTTCCTTATGATGACCAAATTATCCGCTTATCCTTTTCTAAGGCAGCAATGGCAATATCATTTGATTCTTTTAATCAAATAATCATAAGGTAGGTCATAATCCTTGACCTTTATCTTTTACCAAAGTCCCAATACCTTTTTCCTTGTGGTCATAAAATGTATGACTTAATTGTCATTATGACTTGCGAAGAAGTCATTAATCTTTCAACATTTTTTTGTTGGGTGGGGTACATAACTCAAGTTAATCCATTTTTTTCCTTCCCCCCTTAGTGTTTCCACAACTTTCGATCTTCTTCAAAGTTGAACTTTTAGTAAACACTTGCTTCTTTGAAAGAATTTTGTCATTCTTTGTTGTTGACTTTCCATTGCCTTTTCTTGCCTCAATTGTATACTTTTAATTATACTTTTTCCAAAGTTAGATTCTTCACTGTTTTCTATCTCATAGATTCAGCATTTTGGATCATCCAGTAGGAGATCTAATGAATAATCAGCAACTTTAGAAGTTTAAGAGGCACTCCACTAATTCAATTCTCTTTCTGACATCCTTTTTGTGGGGAATATTTCATGTTCACAAGCCTCTTTGTTGATGTATTTCCATCTTAGAACGTTGTTTCCCTTTGCAACTTCTGTTGTTCTGACACATAGTACTTATTGTATTCCATTTCCTTTTGGAACCTCTAAACAAATGTTGACTTTCACAAACATGTTGGTAAGTTCAGCTTACATTCCCGCCAATATATGTACTATCCAATCTTCTGATTAGACCATCCTGACTTACCAATTTAAGTTTCTTTCTTATATTCACTCTTTTTCAAGTGACTTATTTCCACTACTTGGAATCCTATTCTCTTCAAATCTCAAGAAATACCAAGTTGTTTGGTCTCTTTTCCTTATCTTAATCAAACTCCAATAATCTCATTGATTTTGGTTGGTGGAATCATGCCCACATTGTTGATTACTTTGTTTCTGACCATCCTGGTCCTTTCTCTTTTTCCTCGGTACTAACTCTTTTCTTGCTAGATCCTGTCTCGATACTAACTCCCGTGGATACTTCCTTCATTGACTTTCTACTTCAATCTAATTTTGCCAACTTTGCGTACGCATAGATTCATTTTGTTTTTACCAAATCCAAAAGTTCCCGACTCTTAGCAACTACAATTTGCAACTATAAAAGGTTATCTCATTCCTTCTCATTCCCTTAGAGACATAAAACTATTCCATTGGATAAAGGTATATACTGGTTATTCTTCCTAACCTTTCTACATAACCTGATTGCATAATCTTCCGCAATCCTAGGTATTATCCACAGTTGTTGATTTAGGAGTTCCTAACTCCAGGGATAACTCTTAACTCATCCCAACTTACATAAGTTACTAGGGCTCTCATATTCCTTTTCACTTCACTAAGTTCTTTTCTCTTGCCGTTGTGGCATAAGAACTTTTCAACTATTATCTCCTGATAAGGTTTACGCATTGTTGCGTAATGAGCTCATTGGTTTCATTGTAGAACCTGGTAGCTCTGATACCATATGTAATGACCTATCCCTTGCGTAAATTAAAACTTCCATAATTTACATCCTACAAGTAAACGTGTTAACATGTTATTGCAAATAAAAATTTTCCTTTCTTTATTGATAAAACATGAACAAGTTGCCATATTAATTTACAATAAAGATTCCATTTCCATATGATAACTTCACAAGTACATGAAACAAGAATACATACCTTACTAACTTAGCTCCAATGAGCTTTAGAACAAATAGTAGTAAGAAGGTCCAAGTTCCTTTCCTTTCAAATCTTGGTGCATCGGCCGCTTGCTAAGGAGGAGAAACATCACTCGGGCGCTTTTCCACCAACCACGGACTTATAATGCGGTCCCCCGCACATCCATTATTCAATGGATGGCCCTCCCTTCGTCGAAGAGATTGGTAAGGTATCCTTTAACAATTACCAACTAAGCATAGTGTTGTGTCCTACACAACTAGAACCTTGCTATTTCACAATCTCGAACTAGTACAAGGATCACAATGAACTGACAGTGTAGTCTCAACTATCTCACACCTAAGTGGATGTCATACATTTCACTACTTTGGCCAAAGTATTATCATTCAGCACTTTGAATGAAGATCATCTATCATACACACTACTTAGGGCCGATTTGACTTAAGGCTATCTTACACTACGCGTAGACTATGTCCTTCAATGGATATTCAGTCATCCCAGACTACCCACTACAAACTATCTACTTAGAAACGAATTAGTGTACAAGTGTCTTGTTTCATAACTCCTAATTAGGAAATCTTTATCCTAAGAGTGTTTAGCTTGTCTCAATTAACCTAATAACTTAAGCTTAAGACCATACTTGGTTCTGTCTTCATTTTGATCCTAGTAGGTAATAAATACTTCTACCTATTCTCCATATACAGAGATCATACACAAAATGCAATATTCATTCAAAATGCACATAAATCCTTCCCTTTTTATCTTTTTCCATTATTTCCTTTTAATGCAAGATAAGTAAACTAATCCCTTAAGCTTTTTACACATATAATCCCCTTTAAATAATTCCTTTATCATTGAATCCCTTACACATTTTCTCCTTCAATGCATTGCTTATGGATGTTCAACAAAATAGTACTATCCTACTAGAGCTATTTGAAAACGGCAATCACAAGACCAAAGAAAACAGCACTTCAAGTAAAAGTTATAAACTAAGAGGATTCATGCCTGATTTCAAAACTTCTCCTTCCACAGTTGCTCTTCTAGACTCTCCTTCAAACAAGCTTCCATAATTTCAAACTGAAATTGGCTTCTTTATGCAAGTATTTCACTCTATAGTGAACTCCCAAGTCTCTTCTCTCAAATAAGACTCCTCTACTAAATTCTTTCTCAACTATGTCTCACAATAATCTCACTCTCAGCTCAAAATGGGATAATCACTGTAACTGGTAATTGCTGGTAAATTTCACTGTATTTTCAACTCGGCAATACAGAAAAATACAAACAAAACAGAGAATGGATGTGGGAGCTCAATGAAAATGATAAACTCGGATTGCACAATGTTATGTTACAATGAATGGCAAGGCGTCTATATATAGGCCTGAAATGCAACGAATTCCACTAATGGAGGCATGTGGATTGACAACAAAGTGCCCAGAAACATTCAAAATGATACTTGGCAGGTTTTTAAACCCTGAATCATCAAAAATAAGAGTGAATCAACCCTATTTGAGCCAACATTTCAAGACTTTTTCAACTTAGAAAAGAGAAAACGCCACTTACAGGAAAGCATCCAGTTTTGGCGCACAAGAGAGAATGAATCACCATTGTTGTGAACTGGTCAAGATTCAACTTGCAACACCTCATTCCCTTCAACTGGCGTCGCCTCCCTTCCAGTTCTTTGAATTCTTCTTCCAAAAATCCATGCGTTTCATCTCCACGCCATTTCACAGGAATGAGCTTCCTCAAAAATATTTTGCTCTTTTTCAAATGTTTCCTCATAAATATTTCGATTTCACTTTAGCTTATGTTTCAAAAAAAAGCTCGATTCACTTTATTGAGATTTATTATTTTCTCAATAGTCAAGAGACCAATTTATTTCTCCATAGTCCACTTTATAATATTTACCCTAAGTAAAAGATTTAAATCTTTTAATTTTTCACTTCAGAGTTTTAAAATATTTTGAACTTAGGAAATAAGTTAATTTTAGAAAATAATTTAATTTCCACAAAATAAATACAATATAATTTCATTATAAAATATTTTATTATATAAATATTATTATAGTCTTAAATATATTATATATATATATATATATATATAAATACCCGAGTATTTATTAATATATATATATATATATATATTTTTAATATAACTATAACAATATTATATATAATCCATAATATATAATTTCATATATATTTATATATTTAACAACTATATAAAAATATCGTGAGCCAGTCAACAACCCGATATATAAATATATACATTTTTATGTAAAGTTGTCAGGCAATAATAATATTGTATTATTGATATCCACAAATAATAGGTAGCGTGTGTATATATATACACATATATACTCATATATACCTCAGTGTACATACTATATACCTGTATATACACACCCACTTAACCTATTCACTTATGTCCATTCGCGTTATCCTCACACTGATCATAATACTTTAAGTTTGGTAAACAAACAATCATCACTCACAAGCACAAAGAAGTAAACCAGACTCCTAAAGCCTGTGGATGACTTATCAAGACCAACTTATCTAACTTGGCTTACTTAGTCTAAGGAACGTGTGTGTGTATGCTCAAATGGTTCTCGTTATTGTTTACTCGACCAAGCTCCTCTCCCGAGTGATGTTTCTCCTCTACTTGGAGGAATGGTCCTCATACCTACATCCACCGTCATAAACTCACGATAATCAAATGCTCACAACAATAGCAATATATATGATAAATCAACATGATTCATTAACCTCCTTTGCAGTATTTCACCATGAATAACATCAACTGATTTTAGCATCAAATAAAACAACATCAGGTGAGATAACATCATATTGAAAACAAGGTACAAGCATCAATAATTCATCTCCAGATTCCACACTATATTCACATTTACCCTATCTATTAACGGTAAATAGTAATTGCATAATTTGGGATGTAACAGGAGCAATCATTTTGTCATTAACCTTAAGTTGCCCTACCAAATGATGAGGACCCTGGAACTTATCACTCCCACACAAATTCTCTGATTTATAATTTGCACTATGATATGAGGTTGAATCATCATTGCTCACTATATGATAAGCAACATCATGTGTGCTATCAACTTTGCACACAATATCGTCAAAGGTACTACTACTATGTACCTTATAGGATGGCTCATAAGACAGTGTAGGAGCTGTTGTTTTGACAATATCCTCACACACTTCTTCTTCCATAGTAACTGCATTTCCATCCGAAGAACGATCTTGGGATTCATGGCCAATAGATGGATTTTTTGATTTGTTCTCCATGGTCTGATTTGAGACTTGTGGTGTCATGAATCCTCCTCACACAATGCATCAATAATACCCAAACCTTGAGTATTTTCCTTTGACCACTCCATGGAACCATCATTCTCATGTGAAATAGTTGTTGTCTCGTGCTGATGCAAAGGAACCTCACTGCTGTCATGAAAATCAGAACTGTTGTCAGTGCCGATAACAACTTCTCGCATGCTGTGAGTATCATTCTGGGGCTCCACCATACTATTTTCATGTTGTAAAATTTCCTTATCAACAACTCGTCCCACCATCCCCTACCGTCCCTGTTCCAGAAACTTGGGGTAACACTAATTATTTTGGATCAAGATACCAAGTTTCTTCACCATTTTTGGCTCTCTATGGAAGAAGTTGGGCACGTAGCACAATTATAGTTTTGCATCTCATTCACAAATGGATAGACAAAAAGGTTTTCAATCGAAGTCTTGGCAACTTTCTTAGATATTTGGTACAAGAGAAGCCTGCACAGTGGGACTCCATGTTCACAGAAGCAAGGTTTGCATACAATAATTCAATGAACAATGGGACTTTGTGTTCATGGAAGCAAAGTTTGCATACAATAATTCAATGACCAAGTCCACAAGAATGACACTGTTGCAAGTGGTGTATGAAATGTCACCACAATGTCCTAGATCTGTTGAATGCAAACAATAGTAAGCACATAAAACTAAGGACCTCATGCAACACATTAAGGAATTACATCTACAAGTCTAGTAGTAGCTAGCAAAGAGATGCATAAAGTACAAGTTCTGTTCAAATGAGCATAGAAAGGAGAAAGCTTACTCAAAAGGGGGCAATTAGACATTGCACATCTTAGGAAAGAGCAATTCCCTAAGGGAACTTCTCACAAATTGAAGCCCAAGAAAATAGGTACATATTGATTCTGTGCAAATTTTCATAAAATGCATATGAGATCAACCTGTCAAAAGGTTTGGTTATTTCTCTAATATTCAATATCTATGATTTGTATTCCTACCATGCACCAAGTGGATCAAATCCCACACAACCAAATGGGACACTAGATTGGAGAAAGTAGATGCTTGAAAAGTAAAAAAAAGAAATTGTACATATATTGGATTTGTACACTAGCAAGAAAACCCGACAAAGCAAGCATAAAGTATATTTTGTCCACTATAAGGGGAAAGGACCTAAGAAGGACTCATGGATTTCTAAAGTAGAAGTAGATTTACTTGGGTGACTGAATTAGTCTTCTGAATGGTCCAAAATATGAGCACTATGCTCACAATCTTTTCACCTAGGGTGTATGACATAGTAGCATCCTAGGGATCGAGCGATCTTACATCACCCAAAAATATTTCTTGTTTTGATTTGGTTTTCCATGCATGAGATTAGCTTGCATCTGCTTGTGTATTTTGATGGTTAGTTTGTGTGTTTGTTTGGGGCAATTTTTATGTGGGTAGAATTAGCAGTTTTGGCTCTTTTCAGCAATTTGTTGGTTTGTTCTTGCACCTTGCACAAGATTTGGTCGAGTGTAATTCAACTTGCACAACATGTGCACTACCATGCAAGTCTTTACACAACCTCTACATCACCAATGTTACGACACAAATTGGTGAATGATTTCAAATCATTGTGCAAGTCTTACACAAATCTTTGTCTATCAGGCAACCTTTGTGACATTTTTTTGTTTGCACACAACCCTTAATGCAAAATTCCCAATGTCGTGCAATGAGTGAATGTAAATTCCAATGGAACACGTCCCAAAATAAAGATCAATAATGATGAAGGATCACCCTTATTGATTAGCTAGTAGTTCAAGATCTTTGAATGTGTGTGAAGAAGAGACAAGGCCAAATTGTCAATAAAGACTTTAATTTGACAAAAAGCGTAAGCGTCTTTCAACAAGATCTAGCTCCACGCAAGCAACTCTTAGCCAATTAGCATGTCTGAATGATGATGAACCATGGTAATTTAGTGCCAGGACAAAGTCAAACACCACCCTAAGGAGCTCAAAGATCCATGATTGTGCATGGTAGAAATGAAAACCAACATTTAATTGGTTTTCCAATAGATTCAAATTCAAGAGGTAAGGCCAAGATCAAATCAATTGATCCCAATTAAATGCAATATGCTTTTGCTTCTTAAGTTGGATTCTTCTTCTAAGCATTCGATTAATGGCAGTATGGAATGCCTAGAATGTTTATCTTGGGATCCTATCAAAATTGGATTTCTCCAATGTAAACCCATCATCCTCTTGCCAAAGGCTAGTACATAATCTACTTGTTCAGCTTTCTAATGGAGGTTTAGTTTGAGAATTGGGATTTGGATGAAAGCTTAAAGGAAAAGAACCTTGGAAGGGCATCCTTGAGTTTGGGAATTTAGGTAGGTTGTAATGCAAAGAGTCTTTGCTTAGGCTAAGTGTTTCTCATTGAGTTGGGTAGCTAAGATTGTCAAGTTCCACATATTTGGAGTGTCTTGTGTTTGTATTTGTGGTTCTACAATTTAATATAAAGTTTGAATGTTTCTAAATCTCCATATCTCTATTGTGTACCATGTGCATCCATTTTTTGGTTTCGCCTAAGGCCACAAAACCAAGTTTACCTTGTGCAAATCCTTCAAGTCTTTAGTATTTTCCTAG
Organism: Sequoia sempervirens; assembly: GCA_007258455.2. Lineage (NCBI taxonomy): Eukaryota > Viridiplantae > Streptophyta > Pinopsida > Cupressales > Cupressaceae > Sequoia > Sequoia sempervirens. The sequence goes on from VDFB02364458.1 coordinate 24,471, forward strand.
CTTTCCTTCCAAGTTCCTTTCACAAATCCATATGTTGACTTAGACATTCCCCGAACAATAGTAATAATTCACAAAACTTGGATAAATGATAAAGACATTTATAAATGCTACAATTCAACTCAAATTAATCTTCTTCTTTGCTCATGTCGTTACTTCAAAATTTTAATGTTCATGGATATGATAACTATTCAGAATTATGGTAGGCTTTTGTAAATGTTCTTTCACTAGTCTCAAACTAATTTTAGGGAGACTGCAAGGGTTATGACAATGCTCATCAATCAAAAGACATATTCTATTGGATACTTCAGTTCAATTTAACTTTATTTTGATCTCTAATTCAAATCCCAAAGTTCTTGACATCTCATATTTCAGCTATTTGCTCTACTTCGTTATACTTAACCAAAACATCAAGCTTTTCCATTATTTTAATTCCAAACACCAACCAATAAATCTCACACCTTTGGCAGATGATGCTAGCTTTAATCTCAACTAGTCTGATATAGAATATCCTGTGGGGATTTAAATGGTCACATATCCTTCATTACCTTCGGAGTTAATAAAACACTGTAAATTCACCTGTAGAGAAGTTGGTTGTACAACAAGCAATCTGAGTCATGGTACAGTGAAATTCATACCAGTGAAATATTCTTTTAAAAGGATAAGCTTCTTTTGTTTGGCTTGATTTGAAAACCATTCATAGCATTCTTCTATTCTTAAATAAATTCTATATGTAGCGAAACACACTATATCTAGCAGTTTGGGTGTTAAAACAGTAGTTATTAAAAAAATTTAAGATACATGTGAACTTGCAGGCAGAGTTTTTCACCGAACACCCCAAAAAATTTCATGACTTTCAGACATATAGAAATCTATCCATGACGAATTGAATGCTGAGATAATTTCATTTTTTCAGTATTTATAGACAACAAGCAATCTGAATCATTGTGTTTTCAGTAGTAAGGTAGATGCAAATATCAAGATATCTGTGAATTAGCAGACAGAATTTGACTAAACCCCCAAAACTGAACTACCATGGTTGGTGGAATAGGCAAAGGTTAATAGGAAATGCATGCTTCAGTGTAGACAATAACATTTTTCTTTTTAATACTAGTGCAAGTGGTTTAATAATTAATTTTCTTGACATTGTATAATCTGGAAGGCAACATTCTTTCCTGTATGAATTAATAATTGGATGTTAGGAGTCTTTATCTTTTTCTTAATTAAGATTCACAAGTTCATGCAGCCAACTAATTCTCTTTCTAAATTCTTTCCTGTATGAATTAATAATTGGATGTTAGGGGTCTTATCTTTTTCTTAATTAAGATTCGCAAGTTTATGCAGCCAACTAATTCTCTTTCTAAATAACTTGCTTTTGACTGCAAGCTTAACACCATACTACTTGGGGATTGTTGGCATCAAAAGTAGGCCATTAGGACTTAATTATTATGTAACTAAACTAATTGAAGTTCTAGAAGTGTAGCAATATGAGATATTATTGTTAAAAAGGAAATTATGTGTGTGTGTGCATATATATATTACACCTCCAATTCATTAGAGAGGGAATTCTAGAGAGAGGCTTTGAGAGAAAAACTTATAGAGAAGCTTTGAGGAGAGCCTCTTTTCTATAAAATCCCATGTGTGTGTGTGTGTGTATATATTACACCTCCTACTCATTAGAGAGGGAATTCTAGAGAGAGGCTTTGAGAGGAAAGCTTAGAGAGAAGCTTTGAGAAGAGTCCCTTTTCTCTAAAATCCCATGTGTTTGTGTGTATATATATTACGCCTATTCATTAGAGAGGGAATTCTAGAGAGAGGCTTTGAGAGAAAAGCTTAGAGAGAAGCTTTGAGGAGAGCCCCTTTTCTCTAAAATCCCAAAACCAGGATTTTCTCCTTAAAGCTTCTCTTTAAGCTTTTCCCTCAAAGCCTCTCTCTGGAATTACCTCTCTAATGACTATATATATATATGTATGTGTATGTATATGTGTGTGTGTATATATATATGTATATACTATGTGTGTGTGTATGAAATCTTCTTTTTATAATAATATCTCATATTGCTACAGTTTTAAGACTTTAGTTAATTACATAATATTTAATAAATAAGTCATAACAGACTACTTTCGGTGGAACATGTGCAACATTCCTTTGTTATATATTTCACTTTTACATATTATTTTCTGATCTTGATTCCGTTTAAATCAGATTTCTTTCCCTGTTCTACTAATTACTAATATCCCTATACTAGACTTTTGAATTTTCTCAAAGGAACCTTAAATTTTCAATCTCCCTTAAATTCATCTACATTTCTTCAAATTGAATCCAGGATTGGATGCATCGTTTCTCAACATACTAAAATTGGAATTCAATTTCAAGAGATGCTTCCACCGAGTCCCATTTGTGGGAACAAGGTGACAGGAATGCAAATAATGGATGCCAAAGAGAACCCTTTAATATTCTAGGAAAGTAGGATGGGAACAAGGGGCACTGCAGTGCATAGAGATGTACTTTACTAATGCTGTCCAAGTGTCATTGTTCTTCACTAATTTGCTATTTTAAAATATACATTGACTCAATAATCAACCTATAGCACATTCATTATAATCTCAATACATAAATAACGTGTTGATAATTCATACTATGAGCTGTAACCAATTAAAAATTTAGGAAAACCTTTAAAAAAGAATCTGCTGCATATTTTTTGTTCCTTTTGGAAAAAAAGGAAGAACAAGGGCTGCTCATAGAATGAGAGAAATGAATTTGAAAAAAGTAGCAATACAATTTGAAGAACACAAATATGCTTAAAACAGGTGCAACCAACATTTTTAATCCAATTCAAATAGATTATCAGCCAAAACTGTCCACAGAATAGTTAAGAAAAACCATCCATAGAGTTTGATATTAACAGCTGATATCAGCAACAACCACAGCCTCAAGAATAATAGCAGACAAAAGAAAGATGGCAAATAGACTCCTCCACGCACCCTATCTATCTATCTATGTGGAAGAGTAATGAAGAATTTAAACATTAAGGTAGGAACCCATATGGCATGAGCCTCTCCAGCCCACAAAAAGTGTGGTTCAATAAGGCAAACAAAAAAGAATTAAATATAATAGAAACAAACGAATAGGGCTTGAATTTTTGGAATCAATTCTTCTAAAACCACAAAAGAAACTCACTGAAAATTTTCTTTCAGATCTTGAAAAACAGAGATTGGTTAACAATGCTAAATATAATCCAAGTTGAATTTCGTCAGAATCTGGACCAGTAAAATTGATTCAAGAATCCATCTTGGCCACCTCAATAGAACACAAAACATATTTTTCAGTGGTGGGGTGGCCTTTCTCCTTGAATAGGGATTCCAACCCTACACAATCAATTCCCTATCCCATACCCCCTTTTTCTACTCATCCCAGCTTCAGTAATTCAAGGCTTAGTTCCAATTGATCAAAGAACTCAAACCAAGGAGAATATAAATGAAGTACAAATAAAGTAATAGTAGTAAATTAATGGGTGAATTTTAAATAAAATGATATTATCTTAATCACTTGCAGTGAGCAACCACTACTAGAGAGTGACTAAAGAGAATAGAACTTACTTGGTACATGCTCCATACTGGTGCTGAGAGTATGCCCTGTTGCGGTGAATACATAACAGGCATATAAGGTGGCTGCCCTTGGATATGTGATTCCTGAACATGGCCACTTTGTGATGAAGGCCATGTTGAAATGCTATGGGAATGTTGTGCTCTAGATGTCGGTACTAAAGGGGATCCAACAGTTGAATATACCGAAGAACCTGATAGAGGCACATATGATCCCAAAGCAGCAAGCTGTGGATGATCAAATTTGCAACTGGCTCCATATTTGCAAGATCCAGTGTGCATGTAATATGTACATTGCTTTTCTCCCTATACAATAAAAAGTCATTGAATATGGCACCTTCTAGTTTTAGAAGTGGGATTCATAAATAATCTATATAATTTCTTTTGTCAGATCCAAATAACAGAAAGAATTCCTCTCTTGCCGGTGTCATTTGTATCAAAAGTAAAACTGATAATGCTCTAACTAACACAAAATTAGTAATTACATAATAAAAGGTTAACCAACCATGCGCATAGGAAATCCTAACATGTTCAATTGAGTGTGCCCTATTCCAGCCTTGTCATGTGGATGAAGGTATTTGCAGTTTGCCCCAAATTTGCAAGTTCCAGTCTTCAAAAAATACTGTAACACACATCCATCAAACATAGCATTTCACTTGAGAATTAGAAAGCATACCCCTGAACCTGGCTACATAACTAAACACACATTCAAAGTAGAATCAACCATATCTGCTTGAATATTCATTATTGATGCCTGAAGCACTATAAATTATAATTAAATCTTTAATAAATGGGAACAAATATTTGATCTTATCATAAACACCCAGAATACTTGAGTGGTGCCGCTTATATGGTGATAAATGGAACAGCTAAGTTCTTCAAACTTGCATTATGACTCATAAGCTTCTTAAATAGATTTTGATCCCTGCAATAGTCTAGAATAACAAATAACTAACCAAAGAAAGTGCCACTATCACTACCACTAACCTGCAAACGTGTCATCTTAAGCCCAAATCCCAAAAGACATCAGAGACAGCAAGACAAATATATTGATATGGTTACAATTAATGGCTATACTCATGACAGAGCATCAATTTCATCATATCAGACCCAACAATTGTTTGGTAATCATGCAATTTACTATATGAAACTTCACAAATCCGGCATGTTAACACTTCTAGAACTACCTTGTTTTAACCACAGACTTGTATTTACTATTCTTCAGTGTATACATGCTCAACCTTTTCCTCCAAACCCATACTATCTGATCTTGTACTTCACTCAGTTCAACTTCACTCTTAATTTGTAATTTAAGTGAACTAATCTTGGAATTCTTGACTTCTTAAAATTGTTCCAAAGAGATCTTCCAGTTTCTCCTTGTGAGTATACACACCATAACTTCCTTTGGTATGTCCCCATGCTTTTTATGAACTTCTCTTCAACTGCTACCCTGTTTTTGCACTTGAAATTCTGGATTGCCCAAGTTCAAATTGTCTAGGTTGCACATTCTTCTCACCTGATAAAATGACAGTTTACCATTGCTTTAAGGGAAACAAAAGCCAATAAATTTGAAGCACAACAGTGATATGCATTGTACAACACAGTAAGATATACATGGAAAACAAGTATGGCCATTTCAAAAGTTTAAACGTGTGGCTAGGTGCTGTGGTAACTCAAGTTGAACTTCATTGCATTGTTTACTTCTTAAGTTCTTATCAATTTGTTCATAATTAAACTCTGCACAACCCACTGTTGTTCTTGAAGTCTAAAATGAAGGTTAAGCTCATCTTACCACTATCTTCCACATCAATGTTGTACATTTTGCAACACTTGTGTCTCCTTGATTATACTTGCTCCATAACTGATTTAAATAATTATGAAGTTGTTACTAAAGACAGAAAGACTCTACTCACATATTTGGTTTATTTTTCACATTTATAAATCATGAGTAATGCGGTGTATCAACAGCCATTCATCAAATTTCTAATGATACATCTTTCTCTTCGAGAAAAACAATTTAAAGGTTTTCGAAAAAAAAATCACATATTTTTGAGAATCAAGATTATCACAGCACATCCCTGTGGCTTCTTCTCTTTTTCAGTTTGTTGATGCAACAATGTGTCTCCCGAGATCAGAATGTAACTTGCATTATATAAACGTTCTGTTTAGTTTAAGGAATGCCAGATATTCTATTTTTAATATTTATCCTTTGAACTTGAAGAGTTAAGCTGATTTAAGAATGAACATACTTCTTAGATTTATATACAATGTAATCACTGCATTTTTTTCTAAACATCGTTGTTTCCAAATTTGAGCTCAACCTTACCAAGCATTTCACCAATACAACACCACTTAGACATTGTTACACATCTGCCTTTTTGAAAGAGAATTTTTTTTGCTCTTTTACCCTGCTGCAAGCCTCTAACATATTAGAAACGCACCCTACTTGAATATGTCCCATGTTTTGCTAATTTTGCCATTGATAATTAAGAAATAGCTTTGGTGACAAAGACCTTTACAGGGTTTGGTTGCTATGATGACTTGGAAGTTCTATTATAAAATATCTTAAGACTAAAATAAAAAGTTCCTAAAATTAATAGAACAGTTTTCATAATTAAATGCAAAAGCCTCAAAAGGAATATTTGTACTTATTTTCATGAATTGTGTTTCTTCATTTAAAATTTGACATTGTTGGTACCTCATATCTTCTTCTTCTTCTAACATTTGATGCCCTTGCCTATGAATTTTAACACTGTGTATACCATTTGAAACTTGCAATTCTAATATGACTTGTACAATGATCAGCAGATTCTTAGTCTTTGTAGTTAGTCTTTAGATGTCAATTGCTCTGTTTCAACAGGTATTATCCTCTGCTAAGAAACTTCATATTTATGGAGGAATAAATTGGCCAAATCATAATCATAAGTTTATGACAAGCACTAAACTAATAGCCAAAGTAAAGACTAGGAGATATTCGAGTATGTTTGTCCACAGAGATCTGACTGAATGCCTTGCTAATATTTCAAACATTCAGGTATTCTAAAGCTGTTAAATCCCTCAATAGATGCATCAATTATATTTGGAAATTGGAAGAAATAACCACAATCCAGAACATTCTAGAATGGTAGCACCTATCACATGCCTCAAGAACATTCTTTGATTCATCTAAATCATGTTGTCTACATGCATCAAAGCCATGATCATTTTACCACTTGAGACGGTAGAAAGAATTCATTGCACAATTTTAAGGTTGCATATTTTGCAGGCACATTGTTGTTGTTTCTTTTTCACATGGTTATAATCAAGGTCACACAAAGAATGAGTGTAACAGCAGATAAGAAGTGAGTAGAAATTTCACAGTATATAAATTTCAATATATAGATATAATAAAATACAAGCACATAATTACAATTTCAGGTGCAAAGTTGTAAACCACAGTCACAAATCTGGTAGAGGTGAAAATTGTGTTACACGGACGGTTGTTGTTGCACCAAAAGATCAGCCTGTTAATGCCCGATACAACCACCAGAGTTAATGAATCCACGGGAGGCGGTTAAGCCATGTCACGAACCCAAGTGCTGCACTGCACAGCACAAGGAGACCAAGGGCGCACACCTTGCACCAATCCCCCCCTCAGCACAAGCGAGGGGTTCAAACTCGTGACCTAGGCTCTGATACCAATTGTTACACAGACGATTGCCGTTGCACCAAAAGATCAACCTATTAATGCTTGATACAACAGCCAGAGTTAATGAATCCACAGGAGGCGGTTAAGCCATGTCACAAACCCAAGTGCTGCACTGCACAGCACAAGGAGACCAAGGGCGCACACCTTGCAACAAATTGGATATGGGTGATGGGGCAAAGATGCGGAGTTTCTACGAACTTATATTTCAAGCACCCTATGTACTACGCTCAATATAATATTCTCCTACAATACTCTAGACTTTCCATTCATTCTTCAGTGAGTGCTTTTTTATGGGTTTCATTGATATGTTTCATAGGGCACCCATGTGCCCAAAGCAACATCGTAGGCAATTCTTACATCTCATTTTGATTTCTACCTAAAGCATCAGACAATATTTTTTTCTTATTAACAAAACAAATTTGGTAAAGATTTTTGTTGGATGGGAAAGTATGGTTGGACATACAACCTACAAAAGTAATCAAACATCCATCATAGAAGCTCTAATTTACTAATTCTTTCAAAAGAGGAGGCAGGAGAGGATTTCCTTGACCATAAGGGTGTAAGACACCAGGAAAGGAAAACTCTCCAAAGCATTTGGTTATATGAGATATTTGAGAATCAATAAAGAAAATTACATTCTTGCACAATTTACATTACTCCGAAAACAGAGATACAATCTCAAAGTTTTCACATTTTATTTTGTCTCTCCCATGAAATGTAGATCCAGCTCATAAAGAGCACGTGAACAAAGAATTGGAGCATATTTGACAGTGGGCACTCTTCTTCAAGGTCACAACACTGCCTACCAGTTAATACGAACTTAGAAAGTGCTCACTGCTTTGTTTCTAATCATAGAGTCTAGTAGGGTTAACAGACATTTTGTTATACCAAATCTTAGAAGTATGGTATTTTATGGTCATATATCAACTTATCCTGAAATTTATACAATTCAATCATGCAATGCAGCAAGCCAGATAATACTGAAGAAGAATTCTGAAACAGATGGAATTGTAGCAAACAGCAACTAAAAATTCCTCGTATTGAATGCCATACCTGACACTCGCTGTGTCCTGCTCTCTCAGGAAGTTCACCTTTCTTTCGATCCACCTATACAGGCAAACAAACTAACCCACTAAGCAACAAAATGGCAAGTTCCTGAACTACTTAGTTCAACTAATTGGTAAATAAGAAAATTCTCTTTGCCCTAAACAATATTGACCCGTATTTTACAGGCTCTGTTGTTTTGCAATTAAAAGTGGCGATTCTAATTATTTCATTTCATTTTATAGAAATAAATCTCTAATAGATCGGCCATTTCAGCCGACTTACAACTAGTTTATAAATGATGTAAGCAGTCTACTCCTCTTCGGTTCCCACATCTTGACCCTTTTCCTTACAAGTGACCATATTCCTTACAAGTAGCAGTGAAATTTTAAACAAAATAAACCATTCAGTATTGAATCGTTGTTCGATTTCCAAGACCATTGCAATGCAATATTTAGAAACGAATCATTCATTTACTATTCAAAACCACTGAAAGCTTTCGTTTCAACACCAGAATTCTAATAAATGGCTAGTGAATGCCGATTCAGATAGGATAAGATAATAATAGTAATATACAAGAACGCCCAAAATTGGTCTATCGGACTCTAAAAGTACAATGAAAATTAAGGAATAGCGAGTGGAAGTGCAACAAATCTTGATAAAGGAGGGCATTCAACAGAAAGTATATAAAAACAAATCCTGGAAAGTTTACCTGTTTAATAGCAGTGGTGGGATGATTAAAACGGCAATTACTGCCATAGCTACAGAATCCCGTACGCATGTAGTGCCCACAATCAGGCTGGCCGGACCTCTCTGGGTAGCCACTGAGTTTGCCCTCTGCTTGCAGTGTCATCTGCGACATAGATTCTGCATTCTCAAACGCATAAACATCCTCAGAATTGCTTAAAACATCGTGAGAAAATCAAACAATACTTATATGGACGTGATTCCTGCTTCGCTGAAGCTCAAATCAGGACAAGATAGTTGAGATGTTGGGGAAGTAAATCAGCGAGAATTCGAATCTCAGAAAGGAATTGCCAGCAGCTAACGATTGAAAGCACAATTTCCATATACAAACTTAGCACACAATTAACTTTAGCACTTAACTTACCCCTCAAAGTTCCTTCGCTACAAGACGACACCCTAATGCCTTTGTCATTGTCATCCGTCACTTGACGGCCTCTCCAGATAGCAGAGCCCTGTCTTCCTCGTTGCGCTTTACGTTCCATCGATCATCTTACTTCCACCTCTACCTGCCTTGAAGCCAAACCAGTTCCACCATTTGATCGTCAAATGCCGGACTTTGATCTCACTTCCACACTTAAATGCACGTCAATTCCAGCAAAATTAGCCCCCAAAACGCATAAAATTCCACAAATTCCCCATCACATTTCCCAAATCGTATATTTACAGCCTGAAGCTCGCCAATATTCCGTCAATTGGCGTCATACGACTCCTCTTTTCTTACCATTTTCCCACAACAAAAACTCTAAAATTAGCACCCGCTTCACCCGACTTTGGCCGTCGATTCACTGACTTCCTCCAATGGCTCAGATCTTTTCACCGATTTGTTCAGGATGTAAATGTAAATCTCTCACGCGTTCTTTCGAATATAATAATATATTTATGTTTTGTGCGGCGTGTGAATTGAGTGGCATTTAATTGATGGGTCCATCATGGGCGATGGCCCATTCCGCGCCGTCAATACGTGCTGGAAAATATATACATATTTGTCCTGTGACGGCGAAATAGTTCTCTTGTCTTAAATGGCCTGACAAGATTTCCATGTATTTTCATGGTTTCCTTGTGCGGCAAACAACATAGGTATACAGCCAATCCACAACATAGGTATACAGGCAATACAAGAGGGCAGTGTCTATGCAGGAGATAATTTGCACCGCATGGCATGGATGCCCATCCGCTGCCATCCCTCGTTTCTCTCGCCCTCGTGCAACACAGACCTGTCCTCCCTGTCCTGCAACTAACGGTTTCGTGCTGTGTTTTGCCGTGCCCCAGTTTTGGGGTTTGTGCCGCCGCCCTTTGCAATATATAATATTAAAATTATATAAGTTACAGCGCTGGAAATTTTTACAGTTTTTTTTTAATTTTTAATTTTTTTAAAATTTATTTATTTTTATTATCATTTCTATCTATATTATTTAACTATAATTTTAAAATTATAAAAAATATTTAAAATATTAATAAAATTTTATTTTAAAGTAAAATAAGTATAAATACATAGTATAAAAAGTATTTAAATTTAAAAAAAAATTATTAAATTAATTTAAATATTAAATTTTGATATTTTTAATATAAATCAATACTATAAATTTTAATAAAAAATAAGTTTTAATTTTTAATTTTTAAATTTTATTAGTAAATATTTAAGATAAAATAAGATTGAAAGTAAAAATATTTAAATTTAATATTAAATAAGAATCTTGTATATATTGTTTCTATTAATTTATTTTAAATATTAGATGTTAATGTGTTTACTATAATTTGATATTTTAAATTTTGATTAAAAAAAATTAATTTCTAAATTTTTAATTTGAAAGATAATAAATCAACAAAGAATGTATTTAAGAATGTCATAATTAATTAACTCATTGCAACTTTAATTGAACGATAAACTAATTAACACCAAACCCTAATTGAACTCTAACCCTAATTGGAACCCTTATTCTAACCCCAAGTTTTATCTGAGATAACCATGCCACACACTTCTATATTAAACATGCCACACACATAGTTTAATATAGAAGTGTGTGGCATGTTTAATATAGAAGTGTGTGGCATGTTTAACTATGTGTAATTTATTGTTTATCTATGTGTAATTTAATATTTGTGCATCCTAGTGACCATTTAGGAAGTAGGTGTTGGGAGTGACTAAGTCAAAGTGGTATTTTCTTTATTGGTAATATTGATAGAACAAGAAGATATTCTAAAGATCTTTCTTGAGGCTACATGTCAATTGGAATTATCTTCTACTATTGTTTAAAAAATCAGAGTGACTAAGTTAAAGTGATTTTTGGGTGACTAAGTTTTATGTCCAATTAGGGTTAGAGTTCAATTAGGGTTAAAATTAGTATTATAGTTAGGATTGAACTTTTAATTAGGATTAGGGTTAGGGTTTACTTAGGTTTAGGGTTAGAGTTAGAGTTAGAATTCTAGGACAAAGTTTCGGGTTAGAATTAAATTAAGGTTAGGGTTATCTCAGATAAAACTTGGGGTTAGAATAAGGGTTCCAATTAGGGTTAGAGTTCAATTAGGGTTTGGTGTTAATTAGTTTATCGTTCAATTAAAGTTGCAATGAGTTAATTAATTATGACATTCTTAAATACATTCTTTGTTGATTTATTATCTTTCAAATTAAAAATTTAGAAATTAATTTTTTTTAATCAAAATTTAAAATATCAAATTATAGTAAACACATTAACATCTAATATTTAAAATAAATTAATAGAAACAATATATACAAGATTCTTATTTAATATTAAATTTAAATATTTTTACTTTCAATCTTATTTTATCTTAAATATTTACTAATAAAATTTAAAAATTAAAAATTAAAACTTATTTTTTATTAAAATTTATAGTATTGATTTATATTAAAAATATCAAAATTTAATATTTAAATTAATTTAATAATTTTTTTTTTAAAATTTAAATACTTTTTATACTATGTATTTATACTTATTTTACTTTAAAATAAAATTTTATTAATATTTTAAATATTTTTTATAATTTTAAAATTATAGTTAAATAATATAGATAGAAATGATAATAAAAATAAATAAATTTTAAAAAAATTAAAAATTAAAAAAAAACTGTAAAAATTTCCAGCGCTGTAACTTATATAATTTTAATATTATATATTGCAAAGGGGACAAACCCCCAAAACCGACAAAAAAACTAGGTTAGTTTTGGAGCGGGGAGGGGGGTTGTGTTGCAGGGAGAAGCGAGGGATGCGTGGATGGGCATCCATGCCATGCAGGTGCAAATTATCTCTGCATGAACACCACAAGAGGGGCCTTCGTTGGACGGAAAATATCACTCTGCCGTACAGATTGGCCGACAATTCAGCCTCCTTACATAGGATGGGTCCCACGGAAGTTCTTGGACATATATTTTTTATCGCGATGACTGCGTCATACAATTGAAAAAAAATGAATTGTTTTTCTCTTATACGCTGGTTACTCGGGAAATGTTACTTTTGTGGAATGGTAAAATAAAAATTGCATGACTTGTACTTTCTTTCCTTTTTGGGTTTGACTAAGTTTTCTTTATGGAGTGACAAAGTGGTGTGATATTACTAAAAAGTTTTTAAGTTCGTTCTATCTATTTATTTATTAGATTTTTTGCTATTTAATATGATTGTACAAGTTTTGGGTTGAATTTTTTTGGTTGAGAGGTAAGAGTCAAGAATGAGGAGTATTTATTTTGTTAAGTTATTTGGGGCACATCTCAACTTAATATGTTATGGTGTGAAGGTCTTCTACTCTACAAGACTTTTTCCTTTTTCTTTTTTGTTAAAGACAAGGGTATCCCCACAACCCAGCCCAACATCCAAGGGAGCGCGCTGAGGCAAGACTAGTCCCATGTGGGGGTATCCAACAGCCCACAAGCCAATCCCAATCGAATAAACCCGGGAGCATAATTGAACCTGAAACCAATGGGGAGCAAACCCACGGCCCAAGCCAACTTCACTACCCATGAGAGCTTTGTACTCAACAAGACTTGATCTCTAACAAGCTCATACAAAACCACTCAACTTTACCAACAAACCAAGGGTTTGTGGATAGTTTTATTCAATTTTAATTACATGTAATTTTAAAAAATAGTTCTGATCTTTAATTTAAATTTTCTAGATTTAGATTTGTTAGTGTATATAAATTAAGTTTGTGATATGATGTGCAAAATCCATAACTTTTAAGTTTTAAATTTAAATTTGTGGTTGACCTAACTCTTCTTAGTGAGAGTTATGTGTTGACTCTATGCCAAATATTTCACATGACACATTTAGAATCATATTTAAAGACTAATCTTAGTTCATTTTAACATTATCTAGCAACTAACTTATAGAGAGAGTAGTCAAAGAACATAGAACATTAAATTGAAGCACTCATTGATGTGGTATATACTTGCATCAATATTTAGAGCATTCTTTGCATGATTATCTATTATCTTCAATATTTGTTCATATTATTAAATTAGTTTATTTAAGGGTTTGACCAAAGAGAATCAATTCTTGCATAAGAAACTTCCAAAAGGTATTCATAAATAGTGTTGGTTATCCAAAGCAAATCAAGGCATTTAGGTGAACTAAGAAGTAAATAGTAGAGTGTACTAAAGATCATATGTATGCACCAAAATTTATATATGTTAGCCTCTAGGTCAAATTCACAACTACAAAAATCACTTCACAGCCACAAAAGCAACCCTTAGTGACAAATAGTGAGTTTTTCAAATCTCAATGCATTTGTCTAATCATTCCTCATTATTTTACACATTAGCAAAATAACTTTAGCCATTTGTTGCATCATATTTGCATTGAATCTCTAAGTATCATTTATTTGTTTATTTTATTTTAACTTATTACTCCAACTCTTAAACTTTACAGTAATTGTTTGATTATTGTTGTTTATTTTACTTTACCCTAATGTTTTTTATATAAAAATAATTTTATTGGCCCCTTTCAATTAGATGTGTTTTTTATATTGTAGTGTCCCCTTTTGGGATCACCTTATACTTTGCCCCGAAATCACAATTCCAAATGAAACCAATAGCATATTATAGTTAAAGATACAATCCCCTACTCAAAATTGAGATGATGTAAATCTGGTTATGGAGACCTCCAACCATGTTAGATGAATATGATATGAAATACATTTAATTCTAAGTCTAAGAAAGATTATATATAACAATGTAACAAGTCTCAAGGACTGTGTGGGCTTAACCATAAAGAGGGGGGTGTGATGAGGTGCCCCAAGTATCCTCTACCCTAGGCCCAATAGCAAGACCTTATCCTTTATTGGTCTCATGTGGTCCTTAACCGATGGTCCTTAACCATCATCATGAGGTGGGCTACCTAGTGGGGGCTTTACACCATTCCCCTACATCACACCAAACCTTCCTCTTATGATTGAAGATCCCCTTTTATTTATTTCAACAATTGATTCAAGTGGGGATAGTTCAGAAGGTTGCAATAAGGTGTCCTAGATCCTCAACTCTAGGCCCAAGGATAGGACCTTATCCTCCTTGGCCTCATGTGGTCCTTAACCGATGGTCCTTAACCATCGTCATGAGGTGGTCTCATGTGGTCCTTAACTGATAGTCCTTAACCATCATCATGAGGTGGCCTCATGTGGTCCTTAACCGATGGTCCTTAACCATCATCATGAAAAGCCACTCCTAGTGAGGAATCATTTATTGTTCTCCCTCCTTGTAGTCATGCCACATCCCTCCTTGACCAATCATTGCGAGAATTAGATCATTGTTCATAACATCAATAATATAGCCTACATTAAAATCAACTATCAATGTTTTAATTGGTATAATTGTGTGTGTATATATATATACATATATGTATATATAGTTTTCACTACTATTGATGCCTAGATTTGATCTTCTATGCCTGGCTACGAATGTATTTTGGAGGATGTTTTACTACCTTACTATCTAGGAGATGATATTGCTTGCTTCAATGAAATTTATCTTGCCTTTGAAATGTCCCTTATTTTATTCTTACGTTGGTTGAGGGTCACATCACTTCATATCAAAAGGCATGTCTTGTTTGATTGATTGTGACTATTGGGGAGTGCTTAAGGGATAATTAATTTATTAATATTATCCCTTTCTTATTCGATGCATTCCTTTAATCAATGTTGTCGTTGTATACTTGCTTTATTTTATGGTCAACTAAAATGTGGAGGTCGGCCTCCTATAGAGGCGACATTTACCATTATTTATTTTATTTATTTATTATCATTTTTTATGTTTACTGTGCTTAGGTCGGCCTCCTGCAGAGACGTCATAAATATTGTTATTTATTTTATCATTTTTAATGTTTTTGTGATTTGTAGATGGTGGGGGCATGACAGTCCTCCCCTCCCAAATTTGCTTGTCCTCAAGCAATTTTAGGTTTGGATGATCAAATATGTTAGCTCTTTCCAATATTGCATTTTAAATAGGCAAACCCTTCCACTAGACAAGGTATTCCTCAACTATTTTATTTCTTAGTCTTTTCTCTCGCATATTAAAGATAGTCTTTGGTTCCAAGATTAACTTGCCTTCGTCATTAAGTAGTGGCAATTCTGGACAAGGGATGACATGTTGCCCCACCACCTTTTTAAGGCAAGACACGTGAAACACGACGTGAATTCTACTATTTATGGGAAGTTCCAACTCATAGGCCACTTCTATTTTATTTACTATTTTATATGGAACATAGAATCGAGGCTTAAGTTTTTCTGCTCCACTGGCTTTGAGTGATGACTGCTTGTATTGTTGCAACCTCAAAAAGACCAAATCTCGAACCTCAAATGTTTATTCAGTTCTTTTCTTGTCTGTATACGCCTTTTGTTTGTTATGTGCTTGGTGGAGTTATCTTTATGCGCATTTATGATGTCCATACTTTGTTGTATGGAATCCTTGGCTATTGGCACATGACTCTCTGAGCGAATTAAATCCCTAAAATATGTTTCCTCATGTTCGTATGATGCTTGAAAGGGGCTCATCCCTATAGATATGTGGTGAGTAGTATTGTAGCAATACTCTCCCAAGTGTAGCCATTTAATCTACCCATTTTGTTGTCTGATGACATAGTTCCTTAAGTACCCTTCCAACTATTTGTTGACAATCTCAGTTTGTCCATTGGTTTTTGGATGATAGCTAGTGTTAGGAGTTAACTTCATTCCAACTAGAACTTGAATAGCTCTTGCCAAAATAGACTAAGGAAACAATTGTCCTGATCACTCACAATATTCTGAGGTAGTCCATGTAACCTAAAAACTTCTTTAAAGAAGACTTCGGCCACCTACGGGGCCCTAAACTTTGTTGATATAGCCATGAAGTGTGCGCATTTGGTTAAGTGATCAACCACCACATAGATGCAATATTTTCCTTGCACCTTAGGTAGCCCCATTATGAAGTCCATAAATATTCCCTCCCATTTTTGATTGGGTATGTGGGCAAGGGTTGAAGTAGTCCTATTGGATATTTATGTTTTTCTTTATTTCTTTGACATACCATGCATTCCCTAACATGTTTCAACACATCTCCTTTAAGGCCTTTCCACGAGAACCTCTCCCTAGCCTTTGTATAGGCCTTGTAATACCCTTGATGTCTCATTAATGGGTTGTCATGATAGTTTTTCAAAATCTCCTTCTTTACTCTTGACCTAGGTGTGATGTATATATGATCCTTATAAAGAATGAGGTCATCTACAACCCAATATCTCTCATCTTGTATCTTTCCTTCTATTATATTGCTCGAGAATGAGTCCTTTGCATATTTTGTGAGTATAAATATTTTTCATTATGTGGATATCGTTGTCATTGAACCAAGATTGGGTATTTTGTGATAAGGCATCAACTACAATATTGTTCTTTCCCGTCATGTATTTAATGTTGAAGTTGTATGCTTGTAGTTTGCTTACCAATTTTTGTTGCCTATCATTCAAGTCCTTTTGATTTAGAAAAAATCTTAGGCTATTGTGGTTAGTCTTGGTTAGTCTTCATGATGAATCTCTTGCAAATCAAGTATTGTCTAAACTTCGTAAGGGCATATGCATAATTGCTAACATCTCCTTGTCGTAGACTAAGTATGTCCTTTCTATGTCCTTGAGTTTCCTATTCTCGAAGGCTATGGGGTATTTATTTTGCATTAATACTGCCCCAATGCCTTCTCATAAAGCATCACAATATAACTCAAAGGGTGAGGAGAAATCTAGTATTGCTAGTACTGGGCAAGAACTCATCACTTCATTAAGTCTTTCAAAATTTGTTTATGCTTCGTCATTCCTGCAGACACTGAAAAATGTCCTAGTTTGGGAGCATCATTTTTCTTGGTCATCATCTTCACGTAATTAAATAATTCTTACTATTTAATTATTCTTCATCACATTCCTTTATTAATTAAATAATTTGTAATTATTTAATTAATTCACTTCTTAACCTTTATTCTGCTATGATCAATTAAATAAAATTAATTGCATCGTTAATACCCCTTTCTTCAATAAATAAATAAATTATCATTTATTTAATCACTTGCTTATCATCATTTGTCTATAGTTAAATGATTATTATTAATTATTTACCTATTCACTGATCTTCTAATCCTTCTATAGTTAAATAATTATCAAAATTATTTAATTATCTCCCAGAGCTCCTCCTTTATTAAATAATTAATCTAAATTAATTATTTATTGCTCTTTTTCCATTTCCTCCTATTTAATTAAAATAATTATATAAATTATTTTAATTAAATACCCACTTGCCTTTTCCTCAAATAAATAATTTTAATAAATTATTTGTGCCTACACCTATCCAGAGATTCTTTCTCATGAATTAAATGAAAACAATTTTTAATTCCTCCATTTTCTTCCTCCGCTATCTCATTTCGAACCTCAATTGTTGATTGACTCTGGGCTCTTTCTAATCTTGACCATTCATTTTGTAACTCCCACTCTTCTGTGTTGCATGTCCTCTCGTTCATCTATCTTGGAATCTTTCTAGAAGCTTGATCTTGACCATCCATTTGAATGGATTTCTATAAAATAAGCCTTCCTCCTCTATTTTCAAGTTAACAACCACTTATCTCTGACTTTCTTGCTTATGATTTGCAGGTATTTACACACACGATTTGAGGGCATATTTGCAAAAGCAGCTTGAGGAGAGACAAGAGAAGTTATTCAACTTCAAATATGGGGAGTATATTTACTTGAATGCTTTCATTTTCCTCATTTTGTTTGTTTTCTCTTGTTTGGATTGGGTTTTTAGCTTAGAAGTGTTATGGTTGTCACTAGAATCTAGGATGCTTGATTTTTACCCATCTTACATTGGTGAACTTGATGTGAAAACAAGTTTTTGCAAGATTCATATGGCTTTTTCTTTGGTTTTTGCAAGTTTTCGTACGAAACGATGCAACTAAGTCATGCAACGACGCAATCGCAGAGAAACGATGCAACTGATAGGCAGGAATTTGAATTCAAAAGAATGACGCATTTGTGGCGTGCAATGACACATCTACAAGTGGGAAACATGAGTTTAAAATCGCAACGCAACTGATATGAAACGATGCAACACAGTGATGCAACTGCTCCCGAGCGATGTAATTGCCTTTTAGGCATAAAAAAATTGTTTTCAGTTTTCTTTTAATTTTCCTTTTGGGTTTTTAGTAGATTAGAGTTTTTTATGTGTTAACTATCTCTTCTCAGCATGTGACTTTGGATCTAAGGTCTTTAAAAAATTGTTTCTTTAAAAATAACAAAAAAAATGAGCTTTTAACAAAAAATAAATAAAAAATAGTCATCCTAATTGAAACCTGACAAACAGGCATCTTGGTGACAACAAAAAAGTCAACAAAATGGAAAGAATCAAGAAAATAGTAAAGAGAAATAATTTTCCCACAAGTGAAACCACTTCGATGGTGCTTTGGATAAGTACCATGGTGAAAACCTGGAAAACATGCACCATGTGTAGTCAGTCTATGCTCCTCTGTCTACTATCACTCTACCTAGTCTTTCATCCCTCACTCATCCATTCGCCCATGCCATCTATAATAAAGCTTCATCATCCTTTTCATGGCCTGAGAACCACCGACATTTAGTACCCTTTTCCTTCATGACCATCCTTTGCATTCATCCATCACTTCGCCTTTCGCATAGTAAGCTAGTCATGCACCCTACTAGGGGAAATTCCTTGACTTATGTCTTCATGGGGTCCTACACATGGTATCAACATCATAAAACCATCAAAATCCAAAAAAATCATAAAATGTCAAAATCCAAAAAAATCATAAAATATCAAAATCCAAAAAAATCATAAAAACATCAAAATCCAAAAAAAATGGAAAACCATCAAAACCCTAAAACATCAGAAAACTTCAAAACTTCCAAAGACAAAATAGAGTTTGAGTCTGAGTTTGAGTTAGTTTATGTTAGAGTGGTCGACTACATTGTCTTTGCACATTTTCTACATAGGCAAGGCCATCAATCGATGAGCCCCCAAGACCCTAGGTTAGTCCCTTAGGGTTTGTGAGTCTAGTTTTTGTTTGCAAGAAATCATCATTCAAACCAAATCATGAATCAACAAACAAACATAACCAAAATATCTTTAATCTTCAATCTATCAAATCAATTCCCTTATCATGGGCTAATATCAGGTCATTGGTCTTGTATCATAATGGGGCATTATGTCATTTGTCTCATTCGATCTTATTACTTGTCTTTTATCTGGATGTGTCCTTCCTTAGATTAGACATGGTCTTTGGTCAATCTTGTCATTCACCTCAAGCAGGATGTGTCCTTCTTGCAGCTAGGTGCTTTATCAACAATTGTCATTCGGTCAACTTTATCAGATGTGTTCCTTGCCTTGAACAGGATATGTCTTTCTAGAAATTAGGTATCGTCACATCACTCAATCATATCAATCAAACTATCAAATAAATTAAATTTCATCATTTGGTCAATTCAATCTTGTCATCTTGGTCAGTTAATCTTGCCTTATATAGGACGTGTCTTTCCTGAAACCACACAAAATCAAACAAATTAGTTAATCAACATTTGTCAACTTATCAATCACCTTCGGTCGAGCAATCTATCAATTGGTCATTTCAGTCATTTTGGTCCACCTAATCAATCAAACTTATCAATACTATTGGAAAACACTATCTCTTTGGCAAACACTTTGTTGGTCTGAGTTTGTCTTATCTTTTTGATCAGTTTTGGTCATGCTACTAGTTACCTCAAGGATGTCCAAAAGGATTTAGAGGGACGATGATGAATCATGACCTCTTTTCTTTGCTTGTTGTTTGTGGTTTGTCTTGGCAAAAATACTAGGATAATTGGGTCCTTAGTATGAGTTGGGGCATTCCTTGCCTTTTGGCTTTGTATTTTGACTGCTTGTCTCTCACAAATGGTCACCTTTCACACCTTGGTCTATGTCATACCATGGTGTTTGTGCTCCATTTGTGACAATCTTGACACCCGATGATGACAAATATAAAAGTATGAAATTATGTCCTTTATCATTTCTCGTCTAACATTCCATCTTCCTTGCCCTTTCTACACGCTAACATCCATCTCTTTTTCACTAACATTTCTTTCGTTTGTATCTTGACAAGAGTCCTGTGACACAAAAATATGTTGCATACACGATCATGTTAGGAAGCATCATAACAAGCATTATCATCATATACATCATCATATTAAGCCATATATATTTGTTTGAGAAAATACAAAACATAGAAATCATCCATATGACATTAATATTTCATTACATCATACTATAACAACTCATGACATTGTATTTTATGTTATGATCATAATTCATTTCCATCCATCACATTTCATTTACACTACACCAAATTTTCATTACATTGCATTACATAATAATATTTTGGCATATCATATCATACATCACATTTTGCATTAACATTTCCCATCATTACATACATAACCTATAGGCATCATTAAATCAACATTAATTGCAATCACACATTACATCACATCATACAATTAGATCATCCATACTACATTTATAATCCATACATATCATAAAGGAATGAACATCCATAACATAATCATCCATCATATTAAACCATCTCATGATCATATAGAATCCATACATAACATAAAAACATGAACATCCATAACATAACATAATCATAAACATAAGGCATCATCACATAGAACTGCATATCATAAACTTCCACCAAAACTCATATCATATATCGTTCAAAATGTGTCATAGGTACAATGTCAAGATGTGTCATGTCTAATCAAAATGGAGCTCACAGGCTCGATAATCAAAACACAGTGTCAGCATACAAACTATCAAAAGAAGCTCTAGCATGAGCTACCCTGATCTCTTGATCCCGATGCCTCCCTGTCCTCTCGTCGATGTGTGTCTGGAGACCCGTGCTCTACTATTGGTGGCCTATCATAGGGAGTAGACCATTTCGAGGCTGATGTCTCCATGCTCTCTTACCTACTATGGGAGCACTTGTTATGGGTCCTATTGTGCCCTTCCCTATGAACCACTCTCAATCACTGAGAATGTCGACTCTCTCCTCTCTAGTGGTACCACCCTCTCATATAGGTCTTTGTAGTACAACATCACCCTGTAGCCCTGGCATACTCTCAAGCAACACCAACTAATTGTGTCACTAATACCCCTATCTTCAATAATTAAATAAATTATCATTTATTTAATTATTTGCTTATCATCATTCATCTATAGTTAAATGATTATTATTAATTATTTACCTATTCATTGATCTTCTAATCCTTCTATAGTTAAATAATTGTCAAAATTATTTAATTATCTCCCAAAGCTCCTCCTTTATTAAATAATTAATCTAAATTAATTATTTAATGCTCTTTTTCCATTTCCTCCTATTTAATTAAAACGATTATATAAATTATTTTAATTAAATACCCACTTGCCTTTTCCTCAAATAAATATTTTTAATAAATTATTTATGCCTCCACTTGTCCAGAGATTCCTTCTCATGAATAAATTGAAAACAATCTTTAATTCCTCCATTTTCTTCCTCCACTATCCCATTTTCGAATCTCAGTCATCGATTGAATCTGGGCTCTTTCTAATCTTGACCGTCCATTTTGTAACTCCCACTCTTCGGTGTTGCATGTCCTCTCATTCGTCGATCTTGGAATATTTCTAGAAGCTCGATCTTGATCATCCATTTGAATGGTTGTCTATAAAAGAAGCCTTCCTCCTCCATTTTCAAGTTAACAACCACTTATCTCTGACTTTCTTGCTTATGATTTGCATATATTTGCACACGTTTATCATGATTTGAGGGCATATTTCCAAAAGCAGCTTAAGGAGAGGCAAGAAAAGTTATTCAACTTCAAATATGGGGAGTATATTTACTTGAATGCTTTCATTTTCCTCATTTTGTTTGTTTTCTCTTGTTTGGATTGGATTTTTAGCTTTGAAGTGTTATGGTTGTCACTAGAATCTGGGCTGCTTGATTTTTACCCATCTTACAATTCAAAGTAAATGCTCCCTTCTTAGTTAGATGGATGAGTGGTGTGGTGAGTTTTGAGAATCCTTTTACAAACCTTCAATAATAACTACATAATACTAAGAACCCCCTAAGGTGTGTTAGGGTTTTGGGTTTTGGCCAACTTTGAATTGCCTCGATCTTTTTTTCATCCACTTTCACTCCTTGGGCACTAATATTGTGTCCTAGTTGCAAGATTTCCTCCATACCAAACTCACATTTGGACAATTTGGAAATAAGGAATGTTGCTCAAGCATCTCTAGTACATCTACATGCTTTAGGCGTTCCTCCCACGTTTTACTATAGATTAGGATGTCATCAAAAAAGACCAACAAGAACTTCCTTAGTTGCCCTTTGAAGATATGGTTCATGCAAGATTGGAAAGTGGTAGGTGCATTGATTAGCCTGAATGGTAGGACAAGAAACTTGAAATGACCATAGTGGCACCTAAAGGTTGTCTTTGATATGTCCTCCTCCCTTAGCTTGATTTGGTGATAACCAGATCTTAGCTCAATTTTAGAAAAGTAGACTACTTAGTGTAGTTCGTTAATAAGCTCATCAACTCGAGGAATATGGTATCTATTCTTTATTGTTTTCTTGTTTAATGCCCTATAATCAATGCACATCCTCATTTTTCCATCTTTATTCTTTTAAAGTACAACAAATGAGGCAAAGGGGCTAGAACTTGGTTGGATATGTCCCAATTCTAACAATTCTTTTATGGTCTTTTCAATTTCTTCCTTATATTTGTGAGGGTGGTGACAACTGGTTTTGATCCCTCTTCTAGTTCAATGGAGTGTTCAAAGCCTCTTTTAGGAGGAAGGCTAGGAGGAATGTCACTAAAGACCTTTTTATGCCATTTTAATAATGGTTGTATGTCTACATGGACTGATTTCCCTTTGGGAGTAGTTTTATCTCGGATCAAGCATTCAGCCACCCATTCTACTTGGTCATGCTTAAGGAATTTTTCCATATTCTTGTCTAAAACTACCCTTGGGTACCCATTAAACAAACCTTGCAATAAAACCCTTTTCCCATTATACTCAAAATATATTTATAGTTTTTGGAAGTTTAGGTTGACATCCCCTAATGATAGACAATGGATGCCCAAAATTACATCGATATCCCCTAGTTTTACAACATAGAATTTGTCCTTGATTTGATGCTTTTTCATCATGATGTTAAGTTGGGAAATCTTCTTTGTGCATGGTGTGGTGAATCCATTTGCTAGAGCCACCTTAAATCCTTTAAAGTCTTATGTTTCTAACCTCAACCTTGCCACTAAGTTTTCATCTATAAAATTGTGGGTAGCCCCACTGTCAACAAGGGTTGTTACTTTATTACCCTTAATTTCCCCTCATATTTTTAAGGGGGTATGTTTTGATTCCCTTGAGATGGAGGCAAAAGTTCCACACTCTTGGTCTTCATCATTGTACTTTATTTTCTTGCTTGGGTTTTCTTCCTTGGTCATTTCTTTATTGGGTATTGCCTCTATGTTATGGGATTGACTTTTTCTCCCACATATATGCCATGGCTCCCACTTTTCTTTGCATTGGTAACATAAGTTATTCCTATTAAGATCCCTTCTATTAAATTTGTGTCTTGGTCCCCATGGATCTTTGCATCTAAAACACATTTTTCCTTCTTGTCCTTCCTTTTGCTTACATATACGATCGAGCTCCCATCTTCCTTGGTAATTGTAGCATAGTATTTTCCTTCATAACTCTTCACATGTTTCTTGTGAAAGAAATGGTTTTCTTTGTGTTT
Source organism: Sequoia sempervirens (assembly GCA_007258455.2). NCBI lineage: Eukaryota > Viridiplantae > Streptophyta > Pinopsida > Cupressales > Cupressaceae > Sequoia > Sequoia sempervirens. The sequence goes on from VDFB02364458.1 coordinate 48,825, forward strand.
CCCTTCCATAGAAGTATTTGGCTTCCTTTTTTGAGTGGCCTCTCTCTCTTGTTTTGGCATTAAGACATAAGGCTTTCTGGATTGCTTCCTTAAGTGTGGTGGGGTCAAAAGCACTTACTAGGCCATGGAGTGAGTCAAATAATCCTTCTATAAACAGGTAAGTGAGCCTCTCCTTAGATATTTCCAGGACCATAACTATGAACCTTTGGAATTCAATGATACAGTCCTCAAGGGTTCCCCTTTGTCTTATTAATCTTAATTCTTTAAAGTGCTTTTGGGGGTGTGTTTGGTCAAACCTCTCAATGAGCAACTTTATGAAGGTATCGTAAGTCTTTATGTTTTGATGATTTTGGGTGATTAAACCATGGTGCCACCAATCACGGGCAACCCCTTCTAAGTGCAATATGGAAAATTTAATGCAATCATCTTCTAACATTAGGTTGAGAGATAAGTGGGTTTCAAGTTTTTGAATCCATGAATGGACTATGGTTTTTCCTGATCCATCAAAACTTGGGATGGCTAGCTTTCCTACAATGCATTATAAATCATGATTAGTTTGATTCTTCCTCTTCCTATAGGTCTTCCATTTTCCAGCCTTACAACATACCTTAAAAGGAATGCTCCTCTTGACCTCAGGGTCAAGCCTTGCATAAGCTGCAACAAGTTCATTCAATTCAAAATTAGATGTGTTAACTTCCTCTTCTTCCCCTGATGACCCTTACCTAGATAGGAAGGGGGGATGAGTTACTCTTGGGGTGGACCTGGCTATGGTGTTATTTTTTGATTGGCTTGGGGAGGATTCCCTCCCATTTCCTTGGTGAGACCTAAAAGCATCTATGGTGGCATTCATGTTTTGTAAGGCTTTGGTTGTTTGTTCCATGAGGGTTCTAAATTCATTTCCACTTGTTCCTCTCTTGTTTGGTCCTGGTTGTGATTGTTGTTTTGAGCTATTCTCTTTTCTCTCTCTAAGGCTCTCAAGGTTCTTTGGCTAACCATCAACTATTTTTCTCTCAATTTGGAAAAATCATGCTCTAATAGCACTTGTAATGTCCCCTTTTGGGATCACCTTATACGTTCCCCTAAAATCACAATTCCAA